>JANZLB010000007.1:25404743-25416309 GCA_026167865.1 Notarius quadriscutis
AGAGCCACCAATTAACCTAACCTGCATGTCTTTGGACTGTGGGGGAAACCGGAGCACCCAGAGAAAACCCACACAGATATGGGGAGAACATGCAAACTCCACACAGAAAGGCACCCGTCGGCTGCTGGGCTCGAACCCAGAACCTTCTTGCTGTGAGGTGACAATGCTAACCACTACACCACCGTGCCACCAATTAATGGGACTAATTATCTATAAATTTATAAATGTGTACACTTTAGTCGAAGAATGGAGATGAGCACAGGTTAAAAAAATCACATCAATCGTACTGTGTTAGCACATAATTTAACACACACAACAGAGCGGAGAAGTTCAGCTGTAAATCAGCAACCAGGTAAATTATGGAACACTCCAAACATCATCATGACTTCCTTTTTTTATTTATCTGAGTGAGTGACTGCAGCCTTGATTACAACATGATTTGAGAACCGGTCTTCGTGTGTGTGTGCGCGCGCGCGTGTGTGTGTGTGAGTTCTTGATAAGCATCTGCTTTCTTGATGGCTCAGTAGCACTCAGTTTTCTGAGTGAGTGCACTGTGGGGTGGAGGGATGGAAGGATGATGTTTGTTTGGAGCGAGGATACAGTCAGGCCACCATGGCTGAGATGTAGAGATGGACAGATGAAAGGGAACGGCGCTGAAAGAGACACGGCCGGCGCAGAGCACCTGAAGAAACAGAAACATGGCAACACAAAGTGATAAAATCACTCATTCAGCCAGAGACAGAGAGAGAGACAGAGAGAGAGAGAGAGAGAGAGAGAGAGAGAGGGTGGGAGGATAAGGTATGGAAAGCAAGAAAGGGAGTGAAAAAGAAAAAGGAGAAGAAAAACAAGCAGGGAGAAAGAGGAGAGTGAGAGAGAGAGAGAGAGAATATAAAGAAGAGCAAATGGAAGAAAAAAGACACAATGAAAAAGAAAGGGAAAGAGAAACAGATGACTGAAGAAGACAAAAAAGGGGAAAGGTAACAAAAGAAAGTGAGAGGTGAAGACAGAAGGAAAGAGAGAATAAATGTAATGAAGACAAGATAAAAGAGAAGCATAAAAGAGAGACAGATGAAGAAGACAGGTATAGGATAATAGAGAGATAAAGGAAGAGAAAGAGATAAAGAAAGTGAGACATCAAAAAAGATGGAGAAAGAGAATAAGTAATGAGAGAGAGAGAGAGAGAGAGAGAGTTAGTTGCTGATGGATTGTCCTAAATGGTTGGGACACACACACACACACACACACACACACACGATACATACCGTATGTACTGTAGCCAAATAATGCTACATCTACATTAATCCTTATTCTTCAGAATAACTAGATAGAAGATAAATAACCATTTAAAACCAAGTTAAGGTGTCCAGAAACATTTTGTACATAAAAATGTTTTACTTTCTTTTATTTAAATAACAACATGTACTTTAAGAACAGGATAAGCAGCTACAGATAATGGCTGGATGGATACTTTAAAAAAAAAAAATAAATCAGATGTTCTCAAAACCATTTGACAAGAACACACCAGTAACAATTGTCTATGCTAGCATTTACTTTTGCACCACTAGAGAGGCAATGCTATGGAGTGCCCGCTCTGTGGCCAATACAGGGCTCTAATATGTATATCTATGCTGTGGACACACACACACACACACACACACACACACACACACACACACACACATATGCCATCCACTAATGGAATTAGAGAAATCTCAGAGTTGGCCAAAAGGCACAAAAACTGCTTGCAAATTCCTGGTATTAAATTGAGGAGACTGACATTTTCCCCTGAGATTAATTTCAGGCTGACTCGGCTTGAGGTTGTAACATCAAGTTTCTCATGATTTGGTTGTAGGATTAAAAAAGTCCATAAACAGCTCAAGGATTTTAAGGTCATGTTCAATTTACTGTTCCTGTTTTCACACTGTATCTCACTTTCCTGCAGGGGATGGGTTTCTAAAATATGTCTCTTCACATTTTAGAGCAAATACAACTGTAACATTTATTCAAATCCCAAATCTTCTCATCTCAGAAGATGGTCAATATAAAACAACTTGGATGGAACTGTAGCTGTAAAAGCCAGTGGAGATTAGATTGGCCATAATGTCTTCAAATCTTCTGGTTTCAACAACTCTAGTTGTTGGCCATTTCTTCTAGTCCCACAAGCTTCTCCTCCTGCCATTCAGAGGTCTACAACCACCTACTCCTGCTATGATGAGGCCTACAAGCTCCTCCTTTAGCTATCCTGAAGCCAGCAAGCTTCTTCTCCTACATTACTGAGACTACAAGCTCCTCTTCAGGCCCTCTTGAAACATACAAGCTCTTCCTTAGCTATTTTGAGTCTGCAAGCTCCTACCATCCTAAGGCCTACAGGTTCAAATTCCAGCCACCATGATGCCCACAAGCTCCTGCTTCTACTATCCTGAAACCTACAGGTCCATATTCCAGACACCTTGAGTCCTAAAAATGCTTATTCCTCCCATCCTGAGGCCTACAGGCACATAAAATTCCATCTTTTGTTATTATTATTATTATTATTATTATTATTATTATTATTATTATTATTATTATTATTATTATGGGGAAAACCAAGGGCTAATGATTAGAGAAGCAGCTTTGAGTACAAATGATTGCTGGTTCAATTCCCTGAACCAGCAGGAATGGCTGAAGTGCCCTTGAGCAAGGCACCTAACCCCCAACTGCTCCCCAGGCTGCTCTGGGTATGTTGTATGCTGCTCTGGATAAGAGCATCTGCTAAATGCCATTAATGTAATGTAATTATTAGTGTTGTCCAAATTTCAGTAGCATGTTTGTGGCTCATTTTGACCTAAGCAGAAAAGTCAGCTCCTCTGTGCCCTGTTTGCAAACACCCGTGAGGCTGTTGGAAGTCTTTCATTCCTCGTGTGTGTTTTTATCTCATGTTTAACCTCAGATCAGCAGAAGGATTGGCAGAGGAAGTAAGATCATCGGCTCTCTGTGTGGTCCTGACTGAGTGGGAGTGCAGATTTTTGCCCAGAGCTGCTCACTTCATGCTCCATTGCCTTTCCTGCCCCTCCTGCACCCTTCACCTCTTTACCTGCACCCTTCCTCCCTTACCTGTACCCTTCACCTTTTTACCTCCGGCCTGTTTTTTTTTTAAATACTGATCTCAGAACAGTAGTTCCTCCTGTGGTTTGACTTGCATTCCCATGCTATTTTTACATGCCTTTGTTGATTGCAGTGACTTTATCAACTCAAGAAAAGTTTGTTTGATAACTGTTTGGCGAGGAATTGCATTGCAATGAGACAATTTCCTTTTCAAACATAAAAAAGGTGTGCTAACCCTTTGATGCACAAGCTAAGCAAACCCAGCTTAAATAAAAACTCAGCCGGGTCACTTTTGACCCAGGTTATGCATCAAAGGGTTAATTTTTTGCTTAATAGATGGAGACACAATATAATCTGTGTGAATTCTGGCTGTGACAGTGACTCAACCTCAGGTACATCAATCAAGTTTATAATTTGCCAAAACAAAGGATGAATGAATGAACTTTATAAATAAATGGTGAGCTTTCATACCTGTATTTGTATCTATTTCTAACATATTATCTATTCATTCCAATGAATGCATTTGGAAAATGGTTAGATCCCTTGATTGGATGAAATAACAATGATCTTTTGCCACCTGTCATGAATCCTGAGGATTTGCCTCAATGTGAATTTCAGTTTATTGCCTGTTTTGTAAGTTGCTTTGTATAAGAATGTCTCGGACATGACTAAATGTAAATATAATGTAAATATAATGAGTCGGATCAAAAAGTAGCTCAGCTTCATATCTGACATAAACAAGTATCCTGTCCTGACTCATCCTGCTTCTTCATGGTATTAAATCATTACTTTGGTATTTATTTTCTGCCCACACATTTTTTTTGTTAACAGTAATGGGCTAATAGCTTCTTCTTCAGAACTGGTATAAACATCCATCTCTCACATAATCCCAGTCTCAAGTGGACAGCCAAGAAGGAGAGTCGTCCTCATCTGGTATCTTCACGTGTTTAAAATGTACCTCCACTGTCCATTTGTGATCATATTTTGTAAGTTGCTAAATCTGACAATCCAATCAAATCCAAATATACAAAGCAACATCAAATGAAAACAAACAAAGTATTTATACATATCATTTTGGTGTTATTTTCTGCCATTTTGCATCAAATCATTCCAGAAAAGCTTTACTCATACTATCTGGAATTTTGCCCAGGATTTTCAGGATGTCTAACCTTGTGGTTATGGCCTGTAAAGCCTTTTTTCTATTGGGAAATTATAGTATATATTCCACGAAAGCAAGTCGTACATGAGCTGATAGCAGACAATGTATGTAGCACCAAGCTGGCTATAAGCCATGTATGACGAGGTTGAGTGGAATAACTGTTTTATTCTAATCACAGTCACTGGATTTTAAGAAACAGAGTATTTTTATTTTTTGCAAATTTGATAAATAAAAACTTTATACAAAAGGTCCAATAAAATAAAAGGTTGTAGGGCAGTGGCTAGATCTGGCTTGGAGCCGGTCTAGAATGGAGTAGTAGGGTGCCTCCTTCCCTCCACTAGCCTGGGTGCACACCTTTGGCAAGTGTCAGTACACCCTAAGCCACCCGTGCCAGGGCAACGGTGAAGACATTGGCAGCAGGATGTTGGATTTGAATAAAAGCAGTGTCTAAAAGACTTGATTACTGGGTTTATTCAAACTGGGTGTTTTGCAGATGATCAACAAACAGACAATGGAAGAGACCCAATCATTCCGAGTTAGTAGGAAACTGTGGTTACTAGTAGGAGTTGCGACCACTAGTACTGAAACCACACTAACAGCTAGTGTGGCAGCAAATGAAAGACAACATGACTAGTCACAGAAAATTCATATCACATCGCTCGTCACGTGGGTCAACAAGGAGCATGTCCCCCAGTGGAATGTCAGACTGGGATCGAAAAGAATGCTACTGGCAAAGAGGTGACAATTGGTAGCTGACTACTGAAGTGTAAGAAAATATCTCTAATTTCCACATTCAATTGCTGATCCCTTTCCTCGGAAAAGAAATTAGGCGAGCTAACAGCTTCAGCACAAGAATTCAACATTGATATTGTTTGCATCCAAGAACATCGTATATTACATGACGATATTGCCACTAAGCATCACGTTTTGAAAAACAAGTGGGTGTTACTCACCAGCTCTGAAGAAAAAGCTTTGAACAACGCAACAATTAGAGGTGTAGGAATGCTACTCAGCCCAAAAGCATACAAGGCCTTAAACTCAGTGGAAACCATCAGCCCCAGAATAATGAAAGCAACGTTTAATGGGAACCCAGCTGTTACCATCATTTCTTGTTACAGTCCTACCAATGTCTCAAATGTAGAAGACAAAGATCAATTTTATTCTGAGCTTACTTCACTGACAAGGTCTATTCCAAAACATAACTTGATCATAATTGGTGGAGACATGAACACTAGGATTGGTAAAAGTGATGCCAAGGGTTCTGCGGATAACGCAGCTACAAATGAAAATGGAAGACGTCTGTTAGACTACATGCAAGAATGTGGGTTGAAAGCTCTCAATACCATATATAGAAAGCGTAAGGGAAAACTTTGGACACACATTTTACCAAGAGGTTCAAAGTCACAAATTGACTATATACTGATAAACGAGAAATGGAAAAATAGTGCATTGAACTGCGAAGCTTTTAAAACCTTCTACACAGTTGGATCTGACCACCGAATTGTAACAGCCAAAGTGAGACTAAGTCTGAGACAAAATAAACCATCCACTAGAAAGAAATCACAGTATGACTGGAGTAGGCTTCTATCTGACGATCACATCAAGGAACTTTACTCTATAGAGGTGAAGAATCAATTCCAGGTATTTCAGAACCCAGAGGTTGTTAGTGACTCCAATGAAATATACAACAATATCATACAGACTCACGAGGAAGCAACAAAGAAACACATACCTGTAAAGAACAAAGTCAAATGACATGTTCCATGGGAGAACGAAAACATCACTGTTTGGAGGAAAGCAGTGAAAGATGCCTTGAACGCAGTCAATCAGAGGGAAACAAGGAGCAATGTAAAGAAATTGCAAGATGCGAAAAAACAGCTTGAGGAAGTCTATACTATAGAACAGGAAAGCTACGCCCAAGGAAAAATAAATGAAATTGAAAGTGCAGCTGAGCACCAAAAATTTAAAATGGT
This sequence comes from Notarius quadriscutis, assembly GCA_026167865.1. Lineage (NCBI taxonomy): Eukaryota > Metazoa > Chordata > Actinopteri > Siluriformes > Ariidae > Notarius > Notarius quadriscutis. The sequence goes on from JANZLB010000007.1 coordinate 25,410,960, forward strand.
ATGGGAAACAGTGAATGAATTCACTGGAAGGAAGGGTGCTAGTGTTGGGAAAATAACAGCCAAGGGTCCAGAGGATTGCATCTGAAGATGGAGGGATCACTTTATGAACCTACTTGGACAGCCACCTGTTATTACATGTAAACCAACAAGACTTGTGATCCAACAAACACTACCCATCAACACAGAAAATTTCACCCTTGAAGAATTGAGGAAATGTATCAAAGGTTTTAAAAACAACAAAGCATCTGGACTTGACAACATCCCCATTGAAGCCTGGAAGACAGATGCCATGAGCACACAACTTCTTGAAGTCTGCAATAGAACTTGAAGTCTGCAATAGAATGGCGACAGACCTGACATTTGGGTGAAAAGCGGTATTGTGCCACTACCAAAAAAAGGTAACCTGGGAGACACAGGGAATTATTGTGGAATATATCTGACTGTTATAGCTGCAAAGATCTACAATAAGATGATTCTAAATAGAATAAGGCCACATCTGGATCCGCTCTTGCGAATAAATCAAAATGGATTTCGATCCGGAAGGTCAACTTTGGCTCAAATTCTAACACTGAGAAGATTAATAGAAGGAATTAAGGCTAAGCAGTTGCAAGCAGTCATCACGTTTGTGGATTTCAACAAGGCCTTTGACTCAATACACAGAGAAAAGTTAATGGAAATCTTGTTAGCTTACGGAGTACCATCCAAACTTGTAAAAGCTATCAACATACTTTACCAAGACATGGTTGAACAAGTGCTGACACCTGATGGAGATACAGAATTTTTTGATGTTGTTGCTGGTGTACTCCAAGGGGATACCCTCGCACAATTTTTGTTTATAATTGCACTTGACCATGCACTCCGTGAAGCCACAAGAGACCCAAAGACAACAGGATTCATGTTAGAAAAACGTCAAAGCTCACGACATCCGGAAGTATACATCACTGACACAGACTTTGCTGACGATCTGGCCTTGCTTTCAAATTGCTTGAAACAGGCTCAGCTTCTCTGGTCAAGGCTAGAGGCTGCAGGGGAGGAAATTGATTTACACCTGAACCATAAAAAGACAGAGTATATGTTGTACAATCAACTGGATGCCGATTTAGTGACACTTGAAGGAAAGAAACTGAAGTGAATCGATAACTTTAGGTATCTTGGGTCATGGATAGAATCTAGTAGAATGGACCTAGAAACTAGAATAGGGCTGGCATGGAATGTGCTAAACAAGATGATGCGGAATTCCAAACTGCACCGCTCTTTAAAACTCCATTTCTTCAGAGCAACCGTTGAGTGTTCTACTATATGACGCAGAGTGTTGGACTCTCAAGTGCCATGTGTGATGGACTAGATGGCACATATACAAAAATGTTGAGAACAGTCCTGGGTTACACATGGAGAGATCATATAGCCAACAAAGAGCTATATAGTGATCTGAGAAGCATAACTTCAGTGTTGAGGGAAAGGCAACTTGTGTTCATCGGTCATATCTGGAGGAAAAGGGATGAAATGGCAAATCAATTACTCTTTTGGGAGCCATGGCATGGAAAGAGGAAACCTGGTAGACCAGCACTTACCTATTTGGATCAGCTTGAAAAGGGCACTGGCCTCACAAAGGATGAATTAAAGCATATTTATGGATGATAGAAAGATGTGGCGACGTCATGTCTGTAGATGGATAAGATAAGGTTTTTTGTTTTGAATAAACCGAGAAAAACCTGTGTAAAACGGCTACTTTTTTTTTTTTTTTTCAGATGAGAGGGAATTTAAAAAAAAAAATCATTTTAAAATAATGTAACAAAATGAGGGAAAAGCAAAGAGGCCTAAATGCACTTTATACTGACTATGGACAAGAATGGATAAAGGAAAGTTACAGATGGTCTTTTCCTTTGCTGTAACTTCCCGTTTTACTGGGAAAACACCCGTATTAAGATGTTAACATCTTTTGTAAATGCACCCCCACCCTTTTTCTACTCTTAGGAGAAGAGGCGAATACAGGAAGAGGAGGAGAAAGTCAGGAGGGAGATGGAGGAAGAGTGGCTGAAAGTTGCTCAACACAAGGTCTGATCAAGTCTCCTACTGCATACATAACGAACACTCAAGATCTGCTGGGGTGTGTTTTCCAGTGTAATTCTTACATTTTTAAAGGACCGGATCCTTGTGCGAGTGAAGTAATTGAAATTTAAACAAAAGCAACAGTTCTTGAAGCCCCCAAAATTCTGTACTTGGATTTAATTCAAAGATAAATTAAACAGAACTTTTTAGGGCTGCTGTTTTAATAATGTACTGTCTATATTTATAGCATCAGTGTACAGAGTGTTATGCTGAAGAAATGAAAAAATCAGATAAACTGATGAAGCTATCAGAATTATGGTGTTCTCACAGTGACTAAATGGTGGCTTCCTGCACTGTGCCTTCTGTTGAGCATGTGTAGATACTTCTGCTCCTCTCTTGTCTGACTGCTCCGGCTATTTATTTATTTGGGGGGAAGCAAGTCCACAGAAACAAATCAGTTAAGCTTCTTGTATGGCCTGCTTTTTGTGTCCCCTTGATAGTATGACAGCAGTCTAGAATTACAGTGTCTTGTTTTCCATATTTCATAATGTTAAAACCTCAGACTGAAATGGATTTAATTGAGATTGTAGGAGTCATAATATTGAAATGCAAGAGATTGGTTGAACACTAGTTTGGGAAATTATTTACAAATGAATGCAAGTTATTTCATAAGCATTCACTTGGTTCTGGTGCAACCAGCTTCCATCAGTCACATCAATAGATGAATGAAACTAGGCAATCATGGGCGTCTATAAGTTGCATACAGAGATGGGTAGTTAATGCTTTCCTTTAAGTGTGTTACATCGCAACTCGTGTTGTATGAGCAGCAGTTAGAAAAAATGCAATCAGCTGGTGTCATGTGCCTTGGGGGAAGCCTTTGCCCTCCTTGGTTGGTAGCTGTCTTGTGATGGGGTATAACTGTCTAATAGGCCATGACTAAATTATTGAGAAAATTGGGGCGGGGGGGGCAAAATTCTGGATCAGTCGTGTATCAAACAGGATTTGAATACCGTATTTAAAACATTCCCACACTTTGAACTTCCCACAAAACACCAAAAACTCCATATTTTTTTTTTTTTAAAACGAAGGTCATTAGTTATTTGTAGTATACCAAAAGGCGAATTGGAGACCCTCTGAAAACATGGATAAGTGGATAAGTTTCTGATAAATGTTCAGGGGGGGTTCAGAAGATATGGGGGAGGGGGTAGGTTATGGTGAATACTTGGGTATGGCACTGTATGTCCTTAATATAACCCATAGCAGAGACACGTTACAAATGTGCAATATAACATTCCAGTGGGGGGAGGGAAACAAGAATTGCATTAAAGATGTACATGTATGGCCATAATTTTTTTTTTTTTTTCTCTCAACACAACAGAAAATGTTCATTAAAAAAAACTGAAGACTTACAAAGCACTTCATTTATCTAAAATGTGTATATTGGCTCTTTTCAATACAGTCCACAAAAAAAGGACGACAAACTTGATTTAAAACAAGGAGAACTAATACATTATAGACTTAAGGTTACATTACTGATTAAACTGATTTGGAACATTGGAACTAGAGCAAAAGTTCCTGAGCAGTTTACTGATAAACCACAAGTCTAAGAACAGACTATTTTTGCTTTATGTGCCCATTCTTTTTGCACAATTTCAGCCAGATGGTGTTTGACCAGAGACTCCCAGAGGCCAGAATGTCCCATAAACAGTGTTATGTGCAGAGTTTGTTGACTGATTAATGAAATCAGCATTATGGTGTGCAGTGGACATGTGTTCTGTCTCTTTGACAGAGGAAGTCTCTGCGAGAGCAGTGGCTGAAGGAAGAGATCCCTAGCAGTGCTGAGGACCCAAAACTCCTGTCTGTGATTCCCATTCCTCAGGCAGCAGAGAAGAGTGCAGAAGAGTAAGATGGTCAAAGCCTACAGTTAACTCCAGAATTATTGGCACCCTTCATGAAAATGAGCAAAAAAATCAATGCAATAATTTGAACATATGCAACCACTGAATAGGTTCATTTTAACACAGTATTTTTCATATCAAATGTTTTCATACATATTGTTGTGCTGAACACTAATTTCACATATAATATTTAGTAAAGCTTCCCCGAGAAAGAATAATAGCATTTCACCTCTTGCTGTATTGTCCAACACTGACTCAGTAGACCTGTCAAAGGATCTTGGATCTTCCTCAGTTCTGAACACTGTGATGTTCCTTGGAAAGGACACATAATCTCCCCACTTTAGGCCAAGGATTTTTAATAGGGTTCAAAACTGGGAATTTTTCTGTTCCTGCATACATTTGTGTTGACTTGTATGGGGTTATCACGCTGAAAGCTCTAAGGCCAAGTCTTGATCATCTGGCAGAGGCAGTTGAGTTTTGGGTTAAAGTTCATACACTGGAACATTCCACATCCTATTGCATATCCATGTACATGTTTTTGCATAATAAGGGATCTGCATAAAAGGAAGGGCAGCTGATGCCCATTGTAAAATGTCCCAGGATGTGTATCACATGCTTTTACTTTAGAGGGTATCAGGTATGTTTCCTTGTGTGCAGACCCCTTTACTATCAAACAAACTGATCATGATATTTTATTTAGGTCTTGTCTGACCACAAAACAGGATTCTACTTGTAGTTTGAGGTATAGTTTAGACTCTGCTTCCCAAAACTCTCAGCAGAATCGTGAGCTGCAAACCACGTCACATGACCCATTCTGTGATCCGTATCCCCATTCACAATCATTGGACATCCAAAAGGCCTTGCCTGTGCTTGTAACTCACTGAATTACAAATACAGCCCTAAATAATAGACTTTCACTCGATCTTGCTGGTAGTGTATTCTAGTGGTGTCTGTTTGCTCTGTTTTTTTTTTTTTTATATTCTAGCTTTGAGTCCATTTGGTTATTGATTTTGGCCTTGTCCCATCTACTTTGTTTGATTGCCTGACTTGCACCTGTCTGTTTACTGATGCGTAGAGTTGTAAAAGGCAAACCCTGGACTTGCTTGTATGTATCTGACAGACTGACAACTGATGTCAGTTTCAGGTGGTACATTTTGTTGACCCTTCTCAGGAAGGGTTTTAGTACAACTGCTTGATTATTAATAGTGGATGTTAAAATTTAACCACAGGAATCACCTAAAGTGGTCTCCATTGCAATCATCTTCCTCAGTGAAATGTTCATGTGCTCATTTGAATTTTTTTTTTTTTTAAGTGTAAAATATCTATTACCTGGCAATTCAATAGTCATGTCACTTTAGTATTGAAAGCACTTTGGCTTTTTTTTGGATGTTGATGGACTTTAT
>JANZLB010000007.1:25443859-25455145 GCA_026167865.1 Notarius quadriscutis
GTGTTCTTTTCACACACACACACACACACACACACACACACACACACACACACACACACACACACACCTGCACTAAGAGGCAAACACTCTGTCTGTGAGTTAATCAATCATCCCTCCTCTTTTCTCCTCTTTTTCTCCATTTCCTTTGCTCATCTGCTCCAAAGTGACTCAGAACACAGTCACTTCATTCTCACAGGGGAAACTGAGTCTTGTGGATATAGAATCCATTTAATACTAGTGAACATTAAACTCATTGAAATAGTGGACACTTATCTACTGTTCATGCTTTAATGTTTCCATCATTTCAACCAGTTCTCTCTCTCACCAGTTTAATCAGTGGTGTATCTGTGACTCCGCTCTGTGGGCCGTATTCAGACAATTCACTACACAGGAAAGTTACGTGTTCAGAGTTGGGTTATGCACATGTTTTCATTGAATTTTCTGGCTTTCCCATTTAGATTATACAAATCATCCTAGTGAAATTCACACCTCTGAGGTTGCCAGATTTATGGAGTATAAGCATCCAAAATTAGTTTTTTTTTAACAGTATCTAGACCACAGCCTTGAAACACAAACACAGCCCTTAAAGCCTGACATAATTCAGGGATTGAAAATACATACTGAAGAAGGAAACTGCATTTCTTTTTTTCTTTGGTGTCAAATGTAATATATTGTAACATAAGCACAAGAGACTATTTAAGAATGAAAATGATCCAGCACTTGATTACATCATGCTACAACAGTTAGTTGTATGGACAACTCAGTGTAGACATGAGATACTAAACTGAGTGTGGCAGCGGGGGCGTGGCCAAGCAACAGTTTGTGAATGGAGGGCGGGGTCGGGGAAGGTAAATGGCCAAGTCATTACACCTGCTGTCAATTAGTATGTGGGTGTTTTGTTTGTTGCAGGGACGGAGCATAAAAGGAGGGGGAGAGCAGAGAAGAGCTTGCTCCCGACCACAACCCATGTGTGTGTGTAGTGTGTGACTATGAGTGATAGCGTGACTGAGTAAGGCTGAACAGCTAAAATAAGTACAATAAAGAGGTTGTGTGTGACCATCAACTCTCGCCTGCTGTGCTTCTGTGCTCCACCCACATCAGGAACTATTACAGTGGTGCTGAAACCCAGGACACACAGAAGGGAACCACCCCATGGAGTCCTCCCCATTCAAAGAGCTCATCCTTGCCCTTGCTACCGCCCAGCAGAACCAGCATCAAGCACTGATCGCCCTCCAAAAGGAGCAGGAGCAACACTTCAAAGCCTTGATGCTGGCCCAGCAGGAAGATCACCAGGCGTTCCGGCACCGGCTCGTGTCAGCAGGGGCATCGACCACCACTGTCGTCACCCTCACAAAGATGGGACCGCAGGATGATCCGGAAACGTTCCTCACTCTTTTCAAGCAAGCAGCCGAGGCATGGGGGTGGCTGCTGGAGCAGTGCGCGGTGCGCCTTCTCCCACTCCTGACTGGCGAGGCGCAGCTTGTAGTGCAGCAGCTCCCTGCTGACAGCTGGCTGGTCTACGCTGACCTAACGAAAGCCATTCTGCAGCGGCTCAGCTGCTCCCTGGAGCAACATTGCCAGAGCTTCCGGAAGCTGGCATTGGAGGAAGTTGGCCAGCCATTTGCATTCGGTCAGCAACTCCGGCACGCCTGCCGGTGGTGGCTGAGGGCGGAAAACTGCAACGCTGACGAGATCATTGATCTGGTGGCACTGAAGCAGTTTGTCTTTCAACTTCCGGAAGGAACAGTGGAATGGGTCCAGTGTCATCACCTGGCGTCACTGGAGCGAGCCATCGAGCTGGTGGAGAACCATTCGGAGGCTGCTCCGATGGCAGGCAGACGAGGCATCTGCCCTCGCTTCTCTTCCCGCTCTCTCTCTTTTCTCCCCCTGTCTCTCGCCCCCCTCCCCACCCCGTTCCCCTACCACAGAGGCGGTGGCTGGCCCCTCCCCAGCCGGCCCGTCGCACCTGTAGTGTCCTCCCCTCTCCTGTGTATGTGTTGTCTCCCCCTCAGGTGAGTGACACCCATAACACCAGTGCAGAGGGAAAGCCTGGGCCGGTGTGCTGGCACGGTGGGGAATCGGAGCATCTCCAGGGTCAGAACTCTGCAAGGGAGGTGGGGGCTGTAATCCGGATCCCTGACGTGCCAGTAACCGCCCCCGATTGGGCCGGAACATATTGCATACTGGTGAGTATTCAAGGGGCTATATATCATGCTTTGGTGGATTCTGGTTGGAAACAGACCTCAATTCACCAATGCCTGGTGCAAGGTGAGGCACTGGGGGGAGCACAAGTGGTGAAAATGTTGTGTATGTGCATGGGGATGTTCACCATTACCCTCTAGTGTCTGTCCCAATTCTATTCCAGGGCCAAATGCATAGAAAAAAGGCAGCAGTTAGTCCCCATCTCAACCACTTGTTGATTTTCAGAATCAGAATTACTTTATTAATCCCCGGAGGGATTTTGGGTACTGATTGGCTGGGATTTAAAAACCTAATGGAATATTTAACATGCAGTGGGTCCTGCACTCGTAGGTCACGGGAAGATCCCGGTGTGGCATTGACTGAAGAAGCTGTCACAGAGCCGTCTACGTCAACACCGCATCAGAGTGAGGAGCAGCCTGCTCCTCCTCCCTCTCTCAGGGATTCCCTTGGGAATTTCCAGTTAGAACAGTAGCGAGATGAGACTCTGCGGCATGCGTTTGACCAAGTGAGAGTAATCGATGGTCAAACTCTTTAGCCAAGCACAGCACTGACCTTCCCTTATTTTGCCATTATTAAAGATAGATTGTACGGAGTGATGCAGGACACTCAAATTAAGGAACGAATAATCCAGTTGTTAATCCCAAAGAGCTGTAGGGAACTTGTATTCCATGCAGCTCACTTTAATCCCATGGTTGGACACTTAGGGCAAGATAAAACACTAGCCCGAATAATGGCCTGGTTCTATTGGCCAGGGATTCGTGTGGATGTCCGTCGGTGGTGTGTGGCATGCCGTGAATGCCAATTAGTAAATCCTGCAACCATTCCAAAAGCACCTTTGCTCCCTCTTCCTCTAATTGAGACCCCGTTTGAGCAAATTGGGATGGATCTCGTCAGGCCATTAGATCGGTCAGCACGGGGATATCACTTTATTTTAGTTCTGGTGGACTATGCAACGTGATATCCAGAAGCAGTGCCTCTCCGCAATATCTCAGCACGCAGTACTGTGGAAGCACTCTTCCTCTTTATCTCCTGGGTCAGGATTCCGAAAGAAATCCTGACAGACCAAGGCACTTCATTTATGTCATGCACACTGCACAAGCTGTATGGGTTACTGGGGATTAAGTCTATCCGCACCAGTGTCTATCACCCACAAATGGATGGCTGAGTAGAGTGATTTAATCAAACACTCAAAAACATAATCCGTAAATTTGTAAGTGAAGATGCGCGTAATTGGGATAAGTGGCTCGAGCCCCTGTTATTTGCAGTACGAGAGGTCCCACAAGCCTCCACGGGGTTTTCTCCATTTGAATTATTATATGGGCATAAGCCGCATGGCATTCAGGATGTGCTACGGGAAAACTGGGAGGAGGGACCTTCGCCTAGCAAAAACAAAATTCAGTGCGTTCTTGACTTGCACACAAAACTCCACACCCTCATGCACCTAACCCAGGAATTTGTGGCAGGCACAAGAACGCCAAATCCGACTGTATGACAGGGGCACGCGCCTTAGAGAGTTCACACCGGGAGACAAAGTGCTCGTATTATTGCTCACGTCGAGTTCTTAATTGCCAAGTGGCAAGGGCCCTTCAAGGTCACACGGTGAGTCGGGGATGTCAACTATGAGGTGAGGCGAACGGATAGGGGTGGGGCATTGCAAATCTACCACCTGAACCTTTTAAAACGCTGGAATGAGGGGGTCCCTGTGGCATTGGCGTCGGTAGTCCCAGAAAAGGCAGAGCTGGGGCCGGAGATAAAAAAGATAAAATCTCAAACCACTCCAGTCCCTTGTGGAGACCACCTCTCACCAGCCCAACTCATGGAGGTAGCCCAGTTGCAAAAGAATTTTCCATCGTGTTCTCGCCCCTTCCCGGTCGTACTCACCTCATAGAACACCACATAGAAATGCCCCCAGGGGTGGTAGTGTGTAGTCATCCTTACCGCTTGCCCGAACACAAGAAAAAGGTGGTTCGGGATGAACTCAAGGCCATGCTCAAAATGGGCATAACTGAGGAGTCCCACAGTGACTGGAGCAGCCCAGTGGTCATGGTTCCCAAGACCAACGGGTCGGTCCGGTTCTGTGTGGACTATAGAAAAGTCAAAGTCAATGTGGTATCTAAATTTGATGCATACCTAATGCCTCGCATTGATGAGTTGCTTGATCGATTAGGTGCTGCTCGCTTTTATTTGACACTAGATCTAACAAAAGGGTATTGGCAGATCCCCTTGACTCCTCTATCCCGAGAGAAAATGGCCTTTTCCACACCGTTTGGATTACACCAATTTATCACGCTCCCTTTCGGGTTGTTTGAGGCACCTGCTACGTTCCAGCGGCTCATGGACAGGGTCCTCCACCCTCATGCTGCTTATGCGGCTGCATATCTAGACGATATAATAATCTACAGCCATTATTGGCCACGGCACTTGGAACATCTGAGGGCCATTCTAAAGTCACTGAGGCATGCGGGCCTCACAGCTAACCCAAAAAAGTGTGCAAATGGGCAGGTAGAAGTACAGTATCTGGGGTTCCACTTGGGTCATGGGCAGGTGCATCCCCAAATTAACAAGACTGCAGCGATTGCGGCCTGCCTGAGGCCCAAGACCAAAAAGGAGGTGAGATGGTTCTTGGGGCTGGCTTGCTATTATCGTAGGTTTCTACCTAATTATTCGGAGGTCACCAGCCCACTAACCAATCTCATTAAAAAGGGGGCTCCAGATCCGGTCCAGTGGATGGAGCAGTGCCAACAGGCCTTTCCTGGGGTAAAAGCTGCACTGTGTGGAGGGCCACTTTTATACTCCCCTGACTTCTCTCTCCCCTTTATTTTGCAGACTGATGCATCGGACAGAAGGCTGGGGGCCGTTTTGTCCCAGGAGGTGGAGGGTGAGGAGCGCCCCGTGCTGTACATCAGCTTGAAACTGTCGACGCATGCATGAAAGCAAGTACAGCACAATTGAGAAGGAGTGTCTTGCCATCAAGTGGGCGGTCCTTGCCCTCCGATACTACCTGCTGGGGCGCCCTTTCACTCTCTGTTCGGACCACGCGCCCCTCCAGTGGCTCCACCGCATCAAGGATGCCAATGCGCGGATCACCCGTTGGTATCTCGCCCTCCAGCCATTTAAGTTCGAGGTGATCCATAGGCCGGGGGCACAGATGGTGGTGGCGGACTTCCTGTCCCCTCGGGCGGGAGTCAGCTTCAGGCCGGACAGCTCCCTGGCTTGAGTCGGGTGATGGGGGTATGTGGCAGCAGGGGCGTGGCCAAGCAGCAGTCTATGAATGGAGGGCGGGGTCAGGGAAGGTAAGTGGCTAAGTCATTCCACCTGCTATCAATTAATGTGTGTGTGTGTGTGTGTGTGTGTGCATGCGTGATTTGTCAGACATTAGTTGGAGGATCTGTTGGACATGGTGGGAGTGTTCCTAGGGATTTTGGGAGAAGATCAGGATGTTGTCCAGGTCAACGAAGGTGCACAGATTAATGAAGTCCTTTAGGACATCATTTCACCTGGAAGACTACCAGGACATTGGTGAGGCCAAAATGCATACTCTGACACTGTAGGGCCCCTGGCAGGGTATGATCAGTGTCCTTGCCCCAGACAGGGTGATTGAAGACCTTGCATATCTTGGCAATGAAGTCCTAGAAGGAAGAACAAACATCAGGCTGATTCTCCAAATAATGGCACTTTCCCAGTTCTCCACCATAGAAGAGGGGGAAGACATTGGTACAGGAGGGACCATGGCTGAGAGGAGAGCAACGCTGAGTGGCTGGTCTAAGGAGATTGGATCTCTAGGGCAAGTTGCAGAGGAGCATGTCTCATGTGAGTGAAGAGAGCTCTCTTTGACCTGTTGGAAGCACTATTCTTGTCCCCTGAGCATAGTTCCCTGGCTGGAGAGGGAATGGAATGCATGTCAGGCCAGTTCATTCTGTGAAGACCTGGAACAGGTGAACCTAAATGCAGATTGCTGGGTGATACATCAAAGGTGACTGGCCTCGTCAAAGGTGATGAGAAGTTGCCTGGAGCAGGAATTGATGTCAAACCACTGCTGTGAAGGTGCAGCATCTATTCATTGACCCAGCAGTGAGTTGGAGATGATGGCAAGACTCTAGACTCCCACTCCAGGAGTGGAGATGAGGGCACAGAAACAGGGGGTGTGAATGTGGATCAAGCAGCATGCAGGTGAGCAGCTGGCTGGTGTGATGATGGTGAGTGAGGCTCCTACAAGTAGAGGGAGAGAGAGATGGGAATGAGACAGGAAAACAACAACAACGATGATGGGAATCAAGTGTGCTGTCAGTCAGGCAATCACATGCCCCTACACACACACACACACACACACACAAGCAGACACATTTTGGGAACTTGTAATCAGCTACAAATAGTTTTCAGCATATTCAGGTCTGAGCACGTAAAGTTTCTGGATTTAAAAATGTTTTTGATTTAGAGTTACAAGCCTATATGTATATAAACTAAGTTAATAACAGACACAGAGGTTTGTAACTTTTTGCAATGAACACAGAGCAAAAAGAGACCCTTCAGAGAGCTAGTAAATTGTAAAATGCTTTGTGGTATTTTCTCTGGTCTATTCCTCTGTGCTCAAGCTCAGCAGAGAAGTTTATCTTGTTACCATTAACGGCTGCAGCAACATCAATAATGCAAAAGGAACAAATTTTGAATTTGACACCGATTGGGTCAGTCAGAGTTTTCAAAATACATCCGTATGAATAATTGACAGCACCAATCCAATATGGGAGCAGTGGAGCATGATGAGAGACAAGCACAAGGCCTATGAGTTCATGGAGCAAAATGTTAACACACAAAACTTTAGAATATAAATTACAAGTGTATTTGAGCTTTATGTTAAAAATTAACATGCTATGTGAAATGAGATGCTATATCTCAAACATTTCTCCTACACTAACATGTTTCATCCTCGTCCTTTTATGTTTGATTTTCTTTCACGTTACTTTGACTGCGTTATGAAAACATAAAGTGTATTATACCACAGAGCCGTTGAATTTTTGATTGTTATTGGTCAGGACATGTCAATTAATTTTCTATAACAGAAGCTCTGACAGTAGTGCAGCTGCAAATTGCATGTTTATGCACACATGCTCATATGTTATCTTTCCTAGAGTAACACCTCATTCAGAGAGGCTTTTTCAATGGAATCTCCACATCCTTTTATAAAAATTATAAAAACTTGTATAAAGTACTGTGCAAAAGTCTTAGGCACCCTGCTTTCATACAAACTTTGTTATAGATTTCTATTTAATGACTTCTACAGTATCACATTATTCCAATACAAAATATTTTAGAGTTCCAAATGTTCATTTTCCAGCATAAAATTAAATGTTACAGAAAAAAAAAAGTTTGTATCTGAGCAACATATTACATAAGAGAGCACTCTTCAGATTAAAAAAGAAAACATAATGAAGGTTACTGGGTTTTGCTGCGAAATGAAGAAGCACGTGTGACAAAGTGTCCAGAAGAACTGTGGCTGCTTCTGCAAGATGATCAGTAAACCTACAGCTCATTTCCTTATAAAACTGCATTCACTGTACCTGAGACTACTATTTTTTTTAAAGCAAAGGGTTGTCTCACACCAAATATTAACTTTGTTTCATTTATTATGGCTTAGTGCTGTTTATAGAGTTTTTTATGTTGAAACATTTAATTATTTTTAAGCCATTTTTGGTCTACAGCATTTCTTTTCATGCACCTAAGACTTTTGCACAGTACTGTAGCTGCTATAAAGAGAGTGAAAATAGGAACTGATTACCACATCATTCCACAATGTTAAATTTATCTATAAATTGATAAAATTCATAACATGATGTTTTTAATTCATGAAAAATTTTAATTGTTGGCAAATACAATTGCAAATGAAACAAACAAACATAAAACCTTTGGCAGTAGTTTAGGGTCATAGCCCTGTTAGAAAGTGAAGCTTCACCCCATTCTCAAGTATCTTGAATGGATCAGGATTTCTTCTCAGATTCCTGTGTATTTGACTCTATCTCACTCACAACCCTAACAATTTGCCCATTCCCTGCTGATGAACAGCATACCCATGACAATGCTACGACCACTCTGCTTCACAGTGGGGATGGTGTTCTCAGGGTGATGAGCAGTGTTCGGTTTCTACCAAATGTTTTGGTTTCATCAAAATGCCTTGTGGCAACATGCCTTGTGGTTTAATTAGACAACTAAACCAGAATTCAAACAGAATACAGGTGTGCATGGGTAACTTGTCCATGAGGGAGGTGTTTGGGAATTGTAGTCCATTTCTGTAGGCCACGTGGTGTACTTTGGGAAGTGCATTCCAGAAACTTCACCAAGTGGCTCTTTACAGTGCTGACGTGATAGAGCCCCTCACTTGATCAAGAGATGGTCCTGGGCCACCAGTGGTGCAACCTCAGTGGCAGAGCAACGGCCATGGCGGAGCTTGAGTGGGGGAGCCAAAGGCAGGAGAGCATCATCAGCGAGGCCAGAGGGAGGAACAAAGGAAGTGGGGCGGGGGGGAGATGGTGACAGCACAGCAGGAGGGGGGAGTGATGTACCCAGTGAAGCAAGGGGAAGGAGCAATGTTTAAGGTGGAGCAAGGAGATGGAATGACATCCGATATAAAGCAAGGAGACAGAGTGACATCTGAAAACAAGCAGGGAGGTAATGTCTGAGACAGAGCAAGAAGGTGGAGCAACAACAAAAGCCTAGCAAGGAGGCAGAATTACCTCTGAAGCAGAGCAAGGAGGCAGAGTGACATTCAAGGCTGAATAGGGAGGCAGAGTGATGTCGGAAGTGGAAGTCGTAGCAATGCCCAGGGCAAAGCAGGGAGACAGAGTGACACCCATGGCAAGGCCATGTTTAGTGGGGCAGGGAAGGTAGGAGATCGTTCCAGTCAGGTTAGGAGCCTCCTCTGAATTCCTCAAGATGTAGTGCATGGAACTGAGCTCTTCCTGTGTGACTCTGACATAGTTTTCAGATCACACATGATGGTTTTCCTCCAGAATGTCTTCCTGGACCTGAAAAATTCTGCTGCATCCATATTTAAGGCCTGCTTTCTGTCACTGTAATATGAACAGAGATGGATGCAAGTGCAGAATTTTTATTTACAGTGAGATTATAAACACCAAACATGAAAACCAAATCACCATGAAGATAACAAGGAAACAAAGTATGTGAACAGTAACATAGCTAGTTATATTGATTTCACTTCAAAATTATAGGCTATTTTGTGTTAATTTGTGACAAGTTCCATTTTCAGTCTGTTTCTGGTCATAATCCTACAAAACTACTAAAAAAAAAAATCACACAACCATGATTCTTTACATTATCATGATATTCTTGTTATTTTTCAAAGTTTTTTTCAGTTTGAGAATTGAACATGAAATTGAACATGAAATTAAACATGAAACATGATCTGCTTCTCACACACCTCATATGTTCATGTTTCTGTGCACATGCATTTAGTCTTACATGGTTACAAAGTTCAGAATTTTAAAACATGCAATCAGAAACTCAGAGCAAGCTATAGCTACAGCATTGATCAAGTCCACATCATCATATCATTAAAAATGATAAAAGGGGTTTTGTGGCAAGTAAATGATATAAAGTCTCATTTATCTCATGTATTCACATAAGGAAACATCAGTAGTTGCCAGTCAATGCCCTTATCCTTCTTCCATGTTCAGTACCACACTCCACAGCAAAGGTTGAAGAACAGCTTGTGAGACTACGAGCTAGCAACTAGTGTTCCACTGAAAAACATGAAACATCCAGTTTTCTGTTGAATGCTACATTCAATGCAAAACAAGCAAAAAACAAACAAACAAATGAAAAGTTATGCAGAGCACGATACTTGCGAAAATCACAAAGAAACTGAAGTTACGGCCGATTAGATGTTTTTAAAGATTTGACCTTGGTGACCTTGACCTTTGACCTTGACCCACCAAAAACTAATGATGTCTTTGTGTGACCCTACTGAGTTGTCCGGTGCATTTTGGTGAAGCTTGGTCAAGAAATGACGACGCTTGACAAACGGACAGATCACCATACTTGCAAAAATCTCTGATTTTCGCAAGTAACAAACGGAGGCAAAAACATAACCTCCTCCAGCAAAGTTGGCAGAGGTAATAATAATAATAATAAGTGTATAAAATTAAATAAAATACAATTATTAAAATAACATATATGACTGGATAAGTAGAGAGTGTATGATGCATTTTACAGCCACTATAATGTAAGTAAGATCAGGAACTATCTTGTTCTGTGGACATTTAATGTAACAATAACCAGATAAAGTTATACTAAGTATGATGTGTTGTCCTTTATTTAAAAAAAACCCTGTGATATAATGGGAATAAAACTCTATTTTTTACGTGATACGTTGTGGTCATAACAGTAACTTTGCGTTGGGCTGCATCGCACAACACCAACATGATTATTTTATTATAACAGCACATCATGTTATCATGTGCTTTATTCTGTATGTGTGGCCTGTTACTTTCATACAGAACTAACCAACAGTAACAAATACAAAGATGTCATCTAAAATTACTATACACATGACATCAAGTCCATAAAGCACATTCGTTGTCATTAGGCTCTAAACTGTATTAGAGACCTTTAAAGGAGATGCATGTGCTAGTTGTAAAAGCAGCTAAATGCATCTTCTGGACGTGTACGATCAAGTTTACGTTTATTATAGAAGCACAGGCAGAAAATTACACCGTGTGCTCAGATAAAGGTCAAAGCCATGCACAAGGCTGGTTTGTTTCTCACACAGGGGACCTGAAGCACTTCAAGTTGATGGATAGAGAGCATACCGTACATTATACTTCATGTCTTACGGTCGTGAAGTAAACAGCTTGAGGCAATGCTTTGAAATGTATAATAGCAGCTTGTTTTTTGTTTTTTTTTTAATTTAGGCATTTTTTCATTTCTAATCAAATGTACTCAAGATGTTTAACTCAGCCTATAGTATTTAGTTGCAAAAAAGATGCAGATAACATTGGGGTGGCACGGTGGTGTAGTGGTTAGCGCTGTCGCCTCACAGCAAGAAGGTCCGGGTTCGAGCCCCGTGGCTGGCGA
>JANZLB010000007.1:25477868-25494607 GCA_026167865.1 Notarius quadriscutis
ACGGGGAGAACATGCAAACTCCACACAGAAAGGCCCTCGCCGGCCACGGGGCTCGAACCCAGACCTTCTTGCTGTGAGGTGACAGCGCTAACCACTACACCACCCTTATCAAAATTATTTCCAAAATAATTTTTTTTTACCTTAGGTGCAACTGGATTTTCTTAGGAAAAATAATTACATTGAAATGACCTTGTAAATTTTTATTGTGTATTTTGTATTCCTAAAGAGAGTGCACAACTGCATTTTTACCAAATTACATATTGCTAACTGTAAATTATTGGTAATAACTAAGTAAATTAACAAAGAAACAAACAAGTAAGTAAATAAATACTTTTTGTCAAAATATGTATCTGAAAAGAATTTGAAGAATCAAAAATTCTAATAGAAGTTTCTAAAATAAGTCAGGTAACCATTTCAGTTCACATAAGAACAAACTACTGAATCCTCTATACTGCTTATCTGTCAGGGTCGCAGGGGAAGCTGAAGCCAATCCCTGCTGATGTCAAATAAGATGCAGGGTACACCTTAGACATGGCACACAGAGACAAACAACCATTCACACATCTGGGCAGTTTAGAGTAGCCAGTTGACCTAATCTACAGTCTTTGGAGGAAACCAATGCAAGCACGGGGAGAACATGCAAACTGCACACAGAACAGCCCCAATTGGCCGTAAAGGTGAACACAGAACAAACATAAGATATTGAAACACATAGTAATAAACTACTAGAACAGTAATAATAAAAAGAAGAACAAGCATAATAGTGACAGAATTAATGGGTTACATTCCTGAATATCATAGAAAAATAATATTTGTTGTTTATTTTATATTATTGGTTCCCAGATATTATGTATTGATTAAATAAAATGTTGTATTAATGCTTGATAACAACTGAAATAAAATCTTTATTTATTTATTTATTTATTTATTTATTTGTTACCAGTGCACTCAGATTAACAAAATTCGGTGAAATGAAAGACTCTCTCTCTCTCTCTCTGTGCCCACCCGTCCTGCTTTCTGCTTGAGTGACAGTGCATCACAAACACTCAGCTGCCTCGTGGTTCCCACCATGCGCTCGCCCTCATAACTGCACTCATTCACTCGCCCACCGCTGGACTCAAACATCTGCACTCTTACACACACTGCAGGACACCAAGTACCTCATATTAACCCCACCTGCCTCTACAGCCACCCAAAACATACACCACCACATATATCTTTGTTCCACCACACCAACAACAGATCGTTTCATAAATACGGAAGAATTTGTTATTTATCACTCACCCTGATCTACTGAATGAGAGCTCTTCTTATAACTGTAGGGTGGCACTCAGTACAGAATGTTAACTTAATGACCAAGTGCCCTTTAGTAAGGAACTTTTCAAAGAGGAGTAGATCAATGAGAATGACAATTTTTAAGTTTCACTCAAAAGAACTGCTAGCATTTAGTTAACACCACATTAAACTCAATGGAACCCTTTGTCCCTTTTTTATGCCCTTTTCATTATCACAGTCAATGCTGTAAAGAAAGTACAAAATAAAAATGACCACAGAGCTCTGTATAAAAAAAAAAAACTAAATAAACAACCCAATGTTCATCTACCCAGATAGTATGTTTTTGCTTTTAAAGTGTGGCGAGATCTCAGCTTATCTGTAGCTTGAAGCACAGAAACGGGAGGCAGGACGGTTCGTGTTGCTGGCAAGACGCTCCTCTTCAACTCTCTCCACCACCGTGGCCACACGTACGTCCAATGGATCGTCCAAACTCAATGCATACAAAAAAAAAACAACCAGGGAAAAAGGAAGTAATTTTCTAAATATCCTCGTCTGAATTCCCACCCGTACTATGTTTAGTGCTTGTTTGCAGAAGGCTCCAATGTAGTAAAGCTTTATAGCTATCTCTTAACTTGTTAACTTTTTATCTGCGTGCCTACTCATGGATTCGTTTTCAGCTCAGTAATGTTCTATTCACGATTTTTCTTCTTTTCATACTAGTAAAACCAGTTGTAATCTCCTTCTCAGTACTGCCACCACTGCCATCTACTGGGCAAAAATGATAGACAGGAGAAAACACACTAAAAGCTAGATGTGCAACTAGAAATAATGTACCCCTTTCTTTCAGACTAAACTTGAGTTGGTTACATCCTTCCCCCCTTAATCTGCATGCATCCTTGCATGTTATACCTACACTACACCAGATGTTAGAGGTGCTACTTGGTATATGTAAGGCACGGTATCAAGTGTCTGGGAAAAAACTTGATCTAACCCAGCTAAGACTGAATGCATAACTGTGACTACAGGGTTCCCTAAAGAGGGGCAAGTCAATCTTTTAGGAGCTGTTTTATCCCTTGCAGACCTTCTCAGTGGCACCTCTTCCTCAGTGGCAGCCTCAGTGTTTTCTAACTCCATCTGTTCCTGTACATCTCCACTTCTCTCCATGCTCTCAGATGCATTTTCCCTTCCAGTTCTGGGGTTACTGTGCTCACTGATGTCTGTGGCTGGAACATTAAGACGATGTTCTTCAGCTCTTACAAATTCTGCAGGTGAGTGATGAGCATGACTTGCCTCCACATCCCCATCACCTCCAGCATCTACAGGCTCAAATGCTGGAGCTTCAGGATTTAGCGGAAACACATCACGACTCACGCTAGTTCCTTGACTTCTTGACTCAGGAGTAGATTTACCCTTCATCTGAGTGCTATTTCCAATTTACCTTTCAGTTTGAGACCTTTCTTTTCATAAAACCTGTCTGTCTGGTTCAGCATCAGCTTGAACAGTTTCTGTCTTAGTCGAAGGTCGTTCGTAGAGGGGGTAATACTCAACCTCGTCTTCCATTTCAGATAACGCTGTGTCATCCTCTGATCCATCAGGTTCTGTATGAGGCAAGTCATCAAGTCTTTGCCTGGACCTTGATGTTTAGGGTTGTATGTCTTTGACAGTGGATGGGAGGAATCCACACAGCAAAAGCAGATCTCTGTGTAAGACTTTTTCAGGTCCATCTGTGTGCTCAGGGACAATGACATAGACAGGGGAGTCTTGAATCTGTTTGATGACTTTGTATATGGTTTCACTCCAATGGTCGGCAATTTTATGCTTCCCCCTGATGTCAATGTTCCGCACAAGAACTCTGTCTCCAGCTGCCAGGGTTGACTCTCTCACTTTGTTGTCAAATCTTTGTTTGTTCTGGAAAGCATTTTTCAAGCCATGTTCAGTGGCCAATTGATAACTTTCTGTTAGACTCTCAGTCAACTTCTTGACATATTCTGAATGGGATTGCTTACTGTTCCCTTCAGGAGTTAGGCCAAAGGCTATGTCGAGGGGAAGCCTTGGTTGTCGGCCAAACATCAGCTGATACAGTGAATAGCCAGTCGTGTCATTTTTAGTGCAATTATATGCATGGATGAGGGGCTGTACAAAGTCCCTCCACCTCACTTTGTCTCCCTCTTCCAGTGTTCCAAGCATCTCGAGGAGTGTTCTGTTGAATCGCTCCACGGGATTACCGCATGGATAGTAAGGTGTTGTTCTTGTCTTCTTTATGCCAAGTAACGCACAAAGGTCTTTGATCAAGGCTGATTCAAAGTCGCAACCTTGGTCACTGTGCAACCTCTTGGGAAATCCGTAGTGAATGAAAAAGTTGTTCCATAGGGCTTTGGCCACAGTCTTTGCCTTTTGATCAGCTGTTGGAATGGCCACAGCGTATTTAGTGAAATGGTCTGTTATGACTAAGATGTTCTTTGTTCCCTTTCCATCGGGCTCCAATGAAAGATAGTCCATACAGACTAATTCCAATGGACGGCTGGTTTTAATATTCACAAGGGGAGCGCTTCTCTCAGCTTGTGCTTTTCTCTGTATGCATCTCTCACAGGTCCTGATCTTTTCATTGACATCCATAGCCATATGGGGCCAATAGAACCGAGCATGGACCAAATCTAGCATTCTATCAGTGCCCATATGTCCAACAGCATCATGGAGGTTTTCCAGTGCAGTCTTTCTGTATTTCATTGAAAGGACAAGTTGGTGGGAAAGCTCGCCTTGACCTCTGCATTTCCTGTATAAGACTTCACTTGAGAAGACCAATTGATCCAAAACTCGCAACCTCAGCTGGACTTCTCTGTCTTCCTGACGCCTCAATCTATATGAGAGCCGCTTTCCTGCTTTCACAATGTCTATCACTCGACTGATGTTTGGATCTTGTCTTTGCTCACATGCCCAATCTTCAAGCGATATTTGTGGCAAGGTGCTTGACCCGAGCACATCAGCTTGACAGAACCTTACAGGGAGGGCAGAGGCCTCAATAGCCAAACACTCAACTGCTACAGGTGGGTGGACTGTATCTGGCCCAGTACCTGCTGCTGGGACACATTGGTGCCTCTGACACACCGCCTTCATGGCCTCAGATGGGAAATGGGCTCCTCTGTTGCCCTGTAGGAATTGAGCAATAAATCGCTGGATGCAATCATCTTCGTCTTGGGAAGTGAAATCGGGTTGGTATTGATCACAAGAATGCGGACACCTGGAGAGACCATCTGCATCTTGGTTTCTCTTCCCAGCTCTATATTGGATATTAAAGTCAAAACTAGAAAGGGCTGCAAGCCAGCGGTGGCCTGCTGCGTCGAGCTTGGCAGATGTCAATACATATGTCAGTGGGTTGTTGTCTGTCACAACTATGAATTTACTGCCATAAAGGTAGTCAAAGAACTTTTCTGTGACAGCCCACTTCAAAGAGAGAAATTCAAGCTTGTGGGCAGGGTATCTTCATTCACAGCGTCTGAGTCCCCTGCTCGCATAGGCTATTACTCTCAGTTTTCCTTCTTGCTCTTGATATAAGGCAGCACCAGGGCCATGAGTGCTTGTGTCTGTGTGTACAACATAAGGCTTCTTCGGATCCGCAAACCCAAGGACCGGAGCTGTTGTGAGTTTTTGAACGAGTGCCTTAAATGCGTCTTCACAGGCTGACGTCCATTTCTCATTGAAAGGTCTTTTAAAATAAACGCTTGAGGGATGGGTTGAGTTGCTGTGGAAGGAGGTCAATTTTCTCTTTGGCGGCAGGTAGCCAGCTGTCAAGTCATTGAGAGATCTTGCAAATTTAGAGTAGTCCTTTATGAATCTCCGGTAATATCTGGCAAATCCAAGGAAAGACTTCAGCTCTTTGATGTTTTTGGGTCTAGGCCACATTGTCAGGGCAGCTATCTTTGCTGGGTCGGTGTCCACTCCATTAGCAGACACAACATGCCCGAGATATTTAACAGATTTTCTGAAGAATTGACACTTTTCAGGTGAAAGTTTCAAGCCAAATTCTTTCAACCTCTGAAGAACTCTGAGCAGTCTGTCTTCATGCTGGCTACCTGGCTTCATGCTCTTCGAGTGTAGCTGAGAAAACAATGACATCATCAAAGAAGACTAAGAC
This sequence comes from Notarius quadriscutis, assembly GCA_026167865.1. Classification (NCBI taxonomy): domain Eukaryota; kingdom Metazoa; phylum Chordata; class Actinopteri; order Siluriformes; family Ariidae; genus Notarius; species Notarius quadriscutis. Next base: position 25,483,276 of record JANZLB010000007.1, read on the forward strand.
TTCTCTTAAATTCATCCCTCCCATGCACTTCTCCATTACTCTCGGGAAAGTACTTGGGGTGTTTGTGACTCCCTGTGGCATTCTGTTGAACTCCCAGAACCCCATTGGTGTCACAAAAGCAGTTTTATACTTGTCTTCCTCCTCCATCTCCACTTGATAATAACCAGACTTAAGGTCCATGATGGAGAACCACTTCAACCCCGTCAAGACTGAAAAGGCTTCTTCTATGTTTGGTAAGGCATATGAGTCCTTGATGGTTTGTGTGTTCAGTTTTTGATAATCTATACATAGCCTTATGTCACCATTATTTTTCTTTACTACCACAATCGGAGAAGCGAAGGGGCTTTCAGATTCACGTACTATACCAGCATCTTGAAGCTCTTTCAGATGACGTCTGATAGTCTCATAGTCAGAGGGATGGATTGGTCTGGGTCTCTGTTTAAATGGAGAAGGGTCTGAAAGGCATATTCTGTGTTTTATTTCAGTCGTGTGACCGAAATCCAGGTCACTGAGTGCAAAAACGTCTGACACTGAATTCAACTTCCTTGTGATTCTCTCCTTCCATTCTTCAGACAAAGGAGAGTCTGCAAAGTCAAAGGTGAGTTTACCAGAATCAGACACGTGCATGGAGTTGCACATAGCAAATGACGGTGTCTGAGGTGGTTTGCTCTTTGTGACCTTGGGATCATGAGCAGGCAAGAATGACACAGCTCTAGGAAAAGACAGCCTGGCAATGTTGTGACCTCTGGACACTCTGATATCATGTGCAGTCTCATTTTTGACCAAAACAGGCACCTTGAAAGATGGAGCAGAGAGGCTCGTCATGACATAGCTACAGAACAAGAGACCCGCAGGTAGACTTGATGGAGGGGGCTCCACTAAGAGAGTCATGTCGGTCACTACGGGAACGTGTCTTGCATATCCATTTAAAGCTACTCTTTCTCCTGCACAAATGATGACACTCTTTTTGCTCTGTAGCTTCACAGTTCCTAATTGGCCATTTTGTTGGTTTACTTTGAATCTATTGTACAAGTTTTTCATGAGTGGAGAGAGGTGACAATTCTTGGTCTGGTGTTTTTCATTCTTGTCTTGGATGGATGCACATTTCTCATATAAGGGGTCCAAAGCGTTTGTGCCTATCAAAAAGGGGCCATGCACATTTGTTCTGTGGTCAGGCACAATAAGCACAAGGGTGTGAATCTTTACAGGTTTCCCCATGACGTGCTCTGGAAAGTCCATGCTGACCTGAATGTAGCCTGAATATGGTACTTCCTGGCCACCAGCACCTTCTATGTCTAAAAGATCTTGAATGGGGAAAATGGGTTGGTGTGACAGGTAACACTCATGGAAAGACTTTGAAACTGTGATTACCTGGGAACCTGAATCTAAAAGGCTGTCACACTGGACTCCCTCTATGATGACAGTTGATGTACATCTTGGGCCTATTAATCCTATTGGTAGAACACCATTCAATGACTGAGTAGGGTAATGACTCTCACATAGGACAGTTTTTGGTTCAAGATCTTGTGGGGGACATTTCAGTTTACTCCTGGGAGCAGTAAGTCCCTCTACTGCACCCCTGTCTAGTTTAAATATCCATACTTGGCCTGCCATTTATCTTGTTTTGCTTTCAGTTTTTTGTATTTCTGATCCACCAGGGGCTTATTTGGAGGGTTTTCACACTGTCTGGCTAAATGGCCATCATTTCTGCATTTAAAACAGAACCAAGCAGGGGTTTTGGTGCTGTTTGTTGGGCTTGAATTTCAGTTACTCTAGTTGAGGAGGCCTCTTGAGCTTCGATCTGGGTTGGTGTGGCATGGTTCTGCCTCCTTTGTTCTCTTTTGCTGGTGAGTTGCATTTTCAGTTCAGCAACCTGTTTGCGTAAAGCCTCAGTTTCTGCAATGTATGTCTGGAGGACACTGTCTTTTTCATCATGAGAGAAAGATGTTTCCTTTACAAGTTGCATATTCATAGCAGATTTGGGCTTTGTGCTGCCTAAATGACGCTGCATGCGATCCTGTTTTGCAGCTCTCCTATCTTCCTCTGTTCTCACTTGTAGTAGGAAGTCAGAAAAATCAGGAGGCATTTCTGTTTTAAGTCTTAACTGCAATGCCAGGATGAGAGATTGGTCCCAACATCTGCGCTGAAACTGTCACATTAGCTGCTTGTTAGCATCTGCTTTTGCTATGGTGCCTCTCTTTATAGCTGTAGTGACCAACACCTGTAAATGCTGCAGGTATTCTGAGGCTTTTCTCCTGTGTTTTGATGAGTGCTAAGGAATCTTGCAAATATCTCTTCCCTGTCCTCAACTAATCCGTATGCTGATTCAAGAAGTTTCACATAATCACTAGGGGCTGCATATGGGCCTAGTTGCGTAATTAAATCAGAGTCTGGAGGAAGGAGGCTTTCTAGGATTTTACGTTGGAGCACGTCGGCAGGGGTTTGATCCTGAATCATAAGCTCCACATGGAGTGACCATGTCTGAAAATCTGCCTCACTCGGGGGCTTGGGAAGTTTCCCTGAGAAAGGACGAAAACGCTTGAATGCATGATTTGAGGCAATGGCGTTATCATTCTTTATGACATGCTCAACAATGATCCTCTGGATGTCAGGTGGATTGAGGATGCCAGCGTCTGAGGCTGCTTGGCTGACTTGAGCTGAATGAACTCTTGTCTGTTTACTTGTTTTATTAGTGAATAAAGGAGAAGCGTGCTGAGCTGGCCAAGACCCAGTGTGCTTTTTATGGACTAAGGGGGTCCCACTGTTGTCCGAATCAGCTTCACTTTTGGAGTTTGAGCTGTCACTCAAGTCTATGATGTCTGCTCGCACTGGGGTTGTGGATGTCTTGGGAGTAGGAGCTACTTTGTAGGCCCTATCTACACGCCACATGATGTTAGGGTCACTCACACTAGAACGATATTTTGGTAAGTTGGGTATTGTGTCTGTGACTGATTCCTCAGTTTCAAACTCTACTAGAGCTTTAACGCCATTCTCTTGTCCTGTCTGTCTAACTCTAAGGACTTTGTTCACAATCCCATAAGTTGAACAGAATTCAGTTATCTGCTCATCAGTGTCAGCTCAAGTAATACCCTCAACATACACATCTTTCCTCAAATCAACACCATGAGCTTGTTCAGTACCCATGGCTATTTAGGATTTAATACAGAATGGCAAAATAGGGATTTTGATAAAGAAAGAAAACTTTACAATATAGCCTATCAGCAAATAAGTCAAACTGACAATATAAACTAGTACTCAATAAACCTTCTACTCCTCCTGGCTGGCTCACCAAATTATGTAGGGTGGCACTCAGTACAGAATGTTAACTTAATGGCCAAGTGCCCTTTAGTAAGGAACTTTTCAAAGAGGAGTAGGTCAATGAGAATGACAATTTTTAAGTTTCACTCAAAAGAACTGCTGGCATTTAGTTAACACCACATTAAACTCAATGGAACCCGTTGTCCCTTTTTTATGCCCTTTTCCTTATCACAGTCAATGCTGTAAAGAAAGTACAAAATAAAAATGACCACAGAGCTCTGTATAAAAAAAAAACTAAATAAACAACCCAATGTTCATCTACCCAGGTAGTATGTTTTTGCTTTTAAAGTGTGGCAAGATCTCAGCTTATCTGTAGCTTGAAGCGTAGAAATGGGAGGCAGGATGGTTCGTGTTGCTGGCAAGACGCTCCTCTTCAACTCTCTCCACGGCCACATGTACATCCAATGGATCATCCAAACTCAATGCATACAAAAAAAAACAACCGGGGAAAAAGGAAGTAATTTTCTAAATATCCTCGTCTGAATTCCCACCCGTACTATGTTTAGTGCTTGTTTGCAGAAGGCTCCAATGTAGTAAAGCTTTATAGCTATCTCTTAACTTGTTAACTTTTTATCTGCGTGCCTACTCATGGATTCGTTTTCAGCTCAGTAATGTTCTGTTTACGATTTTTCTTCTTCTCATACTAGTAAAACCAGTTGTAATCTCCTTCTCAGTACTTCCACCACTGCCATCTACTGGGCAAAAATGATAGGAGAAAACACACTAAAAGCTAGATATGCAACTAGAAATAATGTACCCCTTTCTTTCAGACTAAACTTGAGTTGGATACATAACCATAAAATTTGACCTAAATACTGAGCCGCACTTTACATCCACATGGTAACATGCATGATCAAAAGTTTCTGCACAGGAAATAAATACTCATTATGGGGACTAATGAAGTTTTGTGGGGACCATGAAAACCTCAGGAACCCAGGAACCCCTTCAGAAGCCGAGGAAACTTTTCATGCATCCATAAAGCATTCAGAAAATCTCTCCAGATGTCCATGAAATTTTTATTTAGTGCACAAAACAATGACCAAAGTTTGTACAAGTAAAGCTGCACAACAAAAGGTTTATTGTTTAATCCAGTTGAATTGGCATTGGGTCCACACATATGACATATGTTATTTTAACATCAATTCATCTCTTACACTTGTTAAATTAAACTGTTGGTTCTATGTGAATCGATTTACATGAACACAGTCGTTAAATGTAGTTTATTTCATTTGTTTTTGTACAGTTAACATGATTAGTAAAAACAATCTGGAACCCTGCGCACACAGTCACCAAAGCTGAGGTTCAAACCTAGACACTGTTAGTGAAAGACAGCCAAGCGACCCACTGCACCACCATACTGCGGGTAGCCTAATTAATCCAGTTAACGCTAAGGCAATGGATCACTCTCACATGAGGATTTTTGTCTAGAAATTAATGGCTTCTGCCTTTTTGAGGTAGAACTGCACACAAGCTCCACAAAAGTATTTAGTGAACAACCACTGGGTCTGGTTACTTGTTAATTTACAAACAAGTTTATGTACTACTTTAGTTACAAAGGGTTTTGGGAAACACTTATTAATTAAATAACGTTCTTGTGAATGAGATAATGAAGTACTTAGCATTAAGAATGCTTTGGGAAATGTACCCCTGTGTATTATTAATCCTATTTTTCTGAGTTAATAAAAATACAGATTTCTGGATTTGTGAAGAAATATTTTGTATTAGTTTATCTGGTAGCTCTTAGAGCTGGGGGGGAGGTGTTGGAGTGAAGGGTACATACTTTTGAGACTTGGGAGAAAGTCTTTTAATCCAGCTCAGAGTACTCTTTAGCACTGGTTGTTGATTGATGGAACAAAAAGCAAACAAACAAAAAAAAAACCCACTTTTTTTCCTTAAAATTTTTTTTGCTATAATTACTATTATGGCAGAGTCCATAGTGATTCATCAAATAATCCCTCATGCCTCTGGAAGTTTAGAGATTTAGTTTTGGTTAGTTTCTTCTGGTTTCATGCTCAGGGTTTAATCCCAAAAAATCCGACTTGAGGGTCCCGATGACATTTCATGTGTGTTGAGTACAATTTTTCCCTCTGTGACTCACCGACTCATCCTCACATGTCCACTTTCAGGAAAATTAGTTTGCAGAAAAACATCCTGGCGCGCAGCGGAGCCTGTTGAGCTGACAAGATCTGCGTGAGGATGGAGACGGGGTCAAAGGTCATTCCCTTGCAGCCATCTCATGTCGATTAACATTAGGATAATTGTAAGTTGTGTGTCTGTGGGAGGCCTGGAGTTTGAGTTTTTAATTGTCAGTATGGTGAGTTCACTCGCTCAACCCTCACAATTAACCCTCTATTCTCCCCCATAATTTAACACAAAAAATTACTATTGAAAATGCAAGAGCTGTAAGGAACCCTGAAACTGAGAAACTTTTTCAGAAACCCAGGATCCTTTATAGCACTTTAGGACCCTTTATTTTCCCAGAACCAAGGAACCTTTAATGGGAACCTTTCAGTTGGATTTTTTTCATGAACCTATAAACATTTTCAGGACCCCACTAGGGCAGCACTGTGGTGTAGTGGTTAGCGCTGTTGCCTCACAGCAAGAAGGTCCGGGTTTGAGCCCCATGGTTGGCGAGGGCTTTTCTGTGCGGAGTTTGCATGTTGTCCGCATGGATTTCCTCTGGGTGCTCCAGTTTCCCCCACAGTCTAAAGACATGCAGGTTAGGTTAACTGGTGGCTCTAAATTGACCGTAGGTGTGAATGGTTGTCTGTGTCTATGTGTCACCCCTGTGATGACCTGGCGACTTGTCAAGGGTGTACTCCGTCTTTTGCCCGTAGTCAGCTGGGATAGGCTCAAGCTTGCCTGCGACCCTGTAGAACAGGATAAAGTGGCTAGAGAGAATGAGGTGAGGACCCCAGTAGCCTCTTCAAAAGCCCACAAGACCTTTTCATAAAGCCAGAAAACATTACAGGAACACTTTTAAGAAACCAGGAATGAAGGGATCTTTGAAAGACTTCGGGTCCTTTACTGGAATGCAGGAACCTTTTCTAGAACCCAAGAACACTTTCATAACCCAGAATCCATTATGGTAACTGAGGAATTATTTGCAGAAATCCATAAACATTTTTAAGTAGGTGAACCCTTTTTCAGAACTCAGGAGCCTGGGAAACTTTTGACAGGACATCAGGGCCCTTTTCTGGAACCAGATAAGCTTTCCCAGTCCCCAGGAACATTTTCCAGAACCCAGAAACCATTATGGGAACTCATGCATTTTTGCAGAAACCTATAAATGCTTTCAATAACCCTGAAATTTGTAATAATCCAGAAAGTAAAGGAAGAACAAAGCAGTTGCATGAACCTATGAAACTTTTCTGGGATTTCAGGAGCATTTTCTAGAACCAAGAAACCTCTCCCTGATCCAAGGAACATTTCAAGGAAACAAACTATTATAGGAAACCAAGAATAATTAAGTAATTAAGCCTGTTTTTTTCCTTGACAATTTAAAACAAAGAAGAAAATCTACAATAGAAAATCCACAAACTTTTCCATAAATTTTTCTTTAATTTCATAAAGAAAAAAATATAAATATCTCCAGATTCAGTGTTTAGTATTTAAAGTCCTTATTCTTTTATAATAGGAATAAACTAACAGGAATAAGAAGTAAAGAAACATGGCATCTGATTGGAGAACTGTAATTTTTCATAACTGATGTTCTTGGCATGTTCCGGGCGTTTAGGCTCCATTAACTCCTGTCTCCCCATTACAGAGGTTAAAGGTCACGCGTATAGCAGAGAGCTGTCATGCTCCATTAATCAGCACACTGACAGAAAAGTAGTGAGTTCAGGCACTAACCCACTCCATCACTTGCTAAACGAGCCGCTGCTGTGTCCAATGCTTTCTCACGTTACTCATGGATGGTACAAACACGTCATCGACAAATGCTTTATTTACTGCAGAGCCATGTACAGTACATAAACAATTACAATAAACAGATTAATGTTGAAAACCTCAAATTGGTTATATCCAGCAAATAATACATCTTATTTTTAATTAAAATCTGGTATCAAAGATTTTTTTTAATAACAAAATACACTTTTATCGTTATCAGTTTTTCCAAGAGTGTACACTAGGGGATTCACTGGCTTGCCCTTCTGGGGGAAGCCTTATATTTTTATTATTTTTTTATATTTTAAAAATAAATTTCATTCATTCATTCATTCATTTTTATGATTTTGTTTAGTTTTATGTTTTCATGCATAACTAAAAATATGTGGAAATGGTTGCTGTAAGAAACTTAATTAATAATAATAATAATAATAATAATAATAATAATAATAATAATAATAATAATAATAATAATAATTGTGGAGCCCCTTTCATGAGTACAGTGCTTGTCCATTTGAGGAACCATTAAGTGTTCAATGTACAATGCTGTAGAATTCTTTCATTTTTTGGAAGGTGTGAACCCTTAAAGAACTCTTGAAGAACCTTCCCCCTCCCCCCAAGAGTGCATGTATTAACTGGGTAAGTCTGCAGTACAAACTCCAAATTCTTGCTCATTATTTTCTTCTTAACACCTGTCAAGAGTTTAACATTTAGTTAAACCTGGTCCTTCAAGGGGAGTGGCACAGTGGTTTAGTGGTTAGCACTGTCGCCTCACAGCAAGAAGGTTCTTGTTTGAGCCCAGTGGCCAACGAGGGCCTTTCTGTGTGGAGTTTGCATGCTCTCCTCATGTCCGTGTGGGTTTCCTCTGGGTGCTCTGGTTTCCCTCACAGTCCAAAGACATGCAGGTTAGGTTAATTGGTGGCTCTAAATTGATTGTAGGTGTGAATGGTTGCTTGTGTCTATGTGTCAGCCCTGTGATGACCTGGCAACTTGTCCAGGGCGTACCCCGCCTCTCGCCCATAGTCAGCTGGGATAGGCTCCAGCTTGCCTGCGACCCTCTAGAACAGGATAAATGGCTACAGATAATGGATGGATGATCATTCAAGGTTTTGTGGAATAAAGAGTTCTAATCCTTCTAAAAGGGTTCTCCTTGGAACCTTTTCTGATAGGGAAACAACCTGTCATATGGTTTCTCCAAGAGGGACAACTGAAGAGCCCTTAAATGTTCTGTGCAAAATCTTACAACAAAGTAATTTTTCCTTATAAGAAGCAGAAATCTTATTTGGAACCTAAGAACACTTAATTATCCAATGAATGCTTAAAGAAACCTTGAAGAACCCTTTTGTAAGAGGGTATGTATTAAGGGGGTAAATGTGCAGTACAAAATCCAAATTATTGCTCATTATGTTCTTCTGAGTGCCTTGAACCTGTCAGAAGCCTTCTATTAGAGTTCTCCATAGAACCTTTGAGAGAAACCTAAGAATCATTGTCTAAACTGGCTAAGTAACTTTTTAATGTGTGTTTTCTCAAATTATGTTCACTTGAGACACTGACATTATCAGTGTGTTTCTTTTGGAGAACCCCAATCCGACATATTATTATTATTATTATTATTATTATTATTATTATTATTATTATTATTATTATTATTATTATGTTTAAGTATTTGTCAGTTCTTCTTCATATAAAATGGTACATAAGATCGTTTGAAGATCGCTGAAGATAATTTGTTTTCCAGATGTCTAACAACATGGATGTGTCATTGACAGACATGTAGCATCTTGTCATTTTACCCGTTTGATGCTATGCCAAGGAGCAGAGTGGTATTCTGATAAAGCGATTATGTGTGGGTGTGAGTGATAAGATGAGGCTGTCTGTGTTGGTTTGCTTTGCTAAAGCAATGTTAGCTAACCGGCCTGACCGGCAATGCTGCTCTGTTGCTGTCTAGATGTTTAATCCTGCATGAGGGCAAAAACATCTGATCATTCACAAAAAAACTCCAACAACATCCACACAGACAGCAGATGGAGATCCGGGCCGTGTGTGTGTGTGTGTGTGTGTGTGTGTGTGTGAGATTGTTAAATTTTAAAACACTTCAACATTGTTTATTATTATTTATTTATTTGATGACTAAAAAATAAACACTAAATACATAAAAGTATCGTATATACAGTTTTTCCTGAGGAAAAAGTATTATTAATTGTACATTTACTAAATATTATAAGCTTTAAATTGAATGAATAAATCAAAACACTAATAAATTAATTTTCATTTCTCAGTACAGGGAAATTTTCATCCATAAAGGAAAATTCTAAATAAAAAATTATGACATAACGTCTTGATATGGAAACGTGTTTTGATCATTTCCTCTCAATCCACATTTCTGCTAATTTTTTCTCTGCTGCTGACAAAAACATTTTCATACTGTGATCCAAATATTATCTCTCAAAATAAACTGAAATTTTGAAACTGAAGTACTTTTCTTTTTGTGTCTGTCATTCATTCTAAAAAAAAAGACAAAAATACACAAAGAATGTAGATAACTTAAGGATATGTTTTATTTGTCCTTCTGGACAAGCCATTCAGTGTTCTCAGTAGCACCCTACAGGAGAGTGTTTCCTGTCCATGTCAGAAACCTTACAGTTACAGTTTGACCTCTGAATATTGCAAAGCAGTGACACTGGAGACTCCTTCCATAGATGTGAAATAGCATCCATCCACTACCTGTGAATGAACTGTTAATGTACTGTAGAAACAATAACATATTACAGTGAGAATATGAATTCTACATAAACTTGTGATTTGCAGCTGCATGACTGTCAGAGCTGCTGTTATAGAAATTTAATTAACACCTTCTGACCAATCAGCATCCAGAGTTGCTGGGTTTCACGTGACGTCACATCTGCCTCATTAGTTATTCAACACTTTAGCTGGTGGTCTACCAAAGCTCAGTTGACAAAGCATTTATACAGAGAAGGTGCATTGTTCACATGAAAAATGCCTTACGCTTGCGTTGTTTTAGGTTGTTCGAATTGATCAAACCATGAAACTGATAAAAGTTTCTTCAGGGTTCCCCGTGAACTAATAAAAAAGGATGAATGAACACAGGATTTCACAAAAAGACGTCGAGAAAGGTGGCTTTTGAACCTCTCACTGAAATCAAAGGGAGCTGAGTCAAAGTATGGTCGAGTTTGCAGTGATCACTTTATGAAAGGTTTGTATATCTGTCTCAGCTATGTCGTTAGTGTTTTCCAAGTACTTTTCTTGCTATTTTAGGGTACTTTTTTTAGTCACAAAGCGCTAAAGTCAACAGCTGTTTCTTTGTTTACTCCTCACTCCTCCATATGCAAGTCCATATGCATGAAGGTCGCGACAAAATTCTTACCCAGCCATATAGTTACAATGCGCCGTGATCACTTCTTCATCTTGTTTAACTAAGATCCAGGTCTTTCGAGAGGTTTCTGATGATCTTTGTGAATGATTTACTCGAGCGATAAGAGCCAACACAAGTGAGAATCAAGCGAATTGTTGTTTGTTTACACTTCAACTTGCTTTGCTTCATTGTAAAGACGCGAATGAAAAGCTTTAAAAAAACCAGACTTACACGGGCAAAAACAATACAGGATTCATTCGGCAGTGACTTGATACCGAGGTCCTTTACCCAGCCACGTACTAAAAAGTTGTAAGCCTCCATAGTCTTCCATGCTTTCATCTGTTTTACAGTGTAGAAGGATGTCTGCAACAGCAGATAGTTCAAGATGTTGGGTAACTCGACTGAAGGGGAGTTTTCGAGATCATATGACAAATCCTTCTTTCCCAGACTGTAGGGGTCTCTTCCATTGCACATAGCAATTTTCTGACTATATCTAAAGTGAGCAGTGGTTTCTAGATTATGAGCATACTCTGATAATTTATTGCTAGATGTTTGCACTATGGCAGCCTTTAGACCACCAGCTATTTCACTTCTAGTAAAACCGCTAAGAAAAGTCACGTGACTGAAACCCACCAATAGTCAAGTTTATTTGTATAGTGCTTTTAACAATAAACATTGCCACAAAGCAGCTTTACAGAATTTGAACGACTTAAAACATGAGCTAATTTTATCCCTAATCTATCCCCAATGAGCAAG
>JANZLB010000007.1:25639237-25650633 GCA_026167865.1 Notarius quadriscutis
AATTACTCAATTCTGATTGGTCAATCAAGGAGGGCTTTTTTCCTTAACACGGGGCCGTATTTCTGAAATGCTATTGGTTAGTTCATTGCTTGGTTACGGTTACAAAAATTAATAAATTTTGTCAACAAAATGGCTGACTCTGCAATGCTGCGTTTCGATATATTTGACGAAGAAATGATAAACCAATTGAAAGCTGCAAGCGTAAATGAAAATACAAAAAAAAGTACGAATTTTTGGCTTTCCATGTTTAAGAAATTGGCTACAGAAAGACAAATAAACGACTCTCTAGTGGCATATGAATGCTGTGAGTTAGACAAGGTGCTATTGCAGGGTTTTTTTGTCATGATGAAAGACGCTTTAGAAACTGATTCAAACGTGCAAGATAGTCTTGCACCCTGATTGGTTCAGAAGGCGTCAATGACAAATATTTTGAACTTGAATGGCTTCCAAAATATAAATTTGGCCCTATATATTATAAACAAGTAATTGTATCGTTCCTCATAAAATTAAGGATCAATTTCACTCCTGATTTCAAAGTTTTGAAATTGCCCTCGTTGCTTTGCGACTCTGGCAATTTTCAAAACTTCGAAATCACTCGTGAAATTAATCCTTAATTTTACTCAGCCCCATACGATTACCTATACTAATATACATCCATTCCTGTGTTTCTGACCTGCAGCACATTCCAAAAAAAAGTTGTGGCAGTGGCAATTTTTGTTTGGCAATGAGGTAAAACAATTAAATAACAATGTGATTTGAAACAGGTGATGTCAACAGGTGATTATAATCATGACTTGGTACAAAATCCATATCCAGGAAAAGCCTAGTGTTTGAGAAGCAAAGATGGGCCAAGTATCTCCAGTTTGTCAACAAATGCATGAGAAAATTATTGAAATGTTTAAAAACAATGTTCCTCAGAAAAAAATAGGAAGGAATTTGGATACAAAGAAATTTGGATATTTCACCTTCTGTGGTGTATAATATCCTTAAATGATTCAAGGAATCTGGAAGAATTACAGTGTGTAAAGGGCAAGGGTGCAAGCCTAAGCTGAACATCCGTGATCTTCGATCACTCCAACAGCACTGCACCAAGAACCATCATTCATCTATAGCTGATATAACAATATAGGTTTGGGGCTACTTTGGCAAACCTTTGTCAAGAACTACAATACATCCACAGAGTTACATCCACAGATGCCTGTTAAAACTTTACTGTGCCTTACAGTATGTTACTTGAATTATGTTAACAGTATCCAGAAGCGCTGTTGACTTCTTTGGGCTCGGAGGCATCTGGGATGGACCATCACACAGTGGAAACATGTATTGTGGTCATACAAATCAGTATTTCAGGTCTTTTTTTGGAAGAAATTGATGCCATGTGCACCGAACCAAAGGCAAAAAGGATCATTCAGACTGTTGCCAGCAACAAGTCCAAATTCCAGGGTTTGTCATGGTATGGGGTTGTGTCCGTACCCTGAGCAAATGTATCTTACACCTCAATGATGGCAGCATTAATGCAGAAAAGTGCATTGAGATTTTAGAGCAGCATATGCTGCCTTCAAGACAACATCTTTCCCAGGGATATTTCAACAAGACAATGCAAAACCACATTCTGCACACATTACAAAGGCATGGCTGTGGAAGAAGAGGGTGCCTGTCCCCAAAAGAGAATGTGTGCCGAATTTTGAAATGAGAAATATGACAACGATGACTCAGTAGTGTTGTTCACCTTAAGAGCTGTTTTCAGGAAGAATGGGACAAAATAACACCTGAAACACTGCATCACTTTGTGTCTTCAGTCCCTAAATAGCTTTTAAGTGCCGTGAGAAGGAATGGCAACATTACAAAGGGGTAAATGCTTTGCGTCCCAACTTTTTTTTTAAAATGTTTTGCAAGAACCAAAACTGAATTAAGTGTTTATTTTGAAAAAACACTAAAATTCATGAGGTAAAACATTAAATAAAGTGCCGTTGTATTGTTTTGATTGCAATGCAGGTCAAATATTATTTACAACTCATTGTTTTCAGTTTTAATTTCAATTTCAGTATAACATCCCAACTTCTTCTTATTTGGGGTTGTAATTGGTCAATGGCAGCAATGTTTGTTAAGTAATCAAATATCCACTTGCAGTATATTCACTCGCAATTCCTCAATTTCCATAGGAATCTGTACAACCAGTCATAAGTCAGAGCTGTTTTTGTAAACTACGCTCCACCCTTACAAGCATTTTTTCACCTGTGGTGACCATATTGTTGACTTATTTCAAAGTGTTCATTGAGATTAGAACTTTGCTGAGTGTTCTGATGCCAATCTTGTGATGAAACACTAAAAAAAATCCAAGGGCTAGTTTGCTGAAGTACGGTTCACAAATTATGTTATGCAAATTAGCTTAAAAGATAAGTCGGCAGGATTAAGCTGTCCAAATTGAATACTGGTTTGCAGTAAACAAAGATTGTTGTTGTTGTTCTATGGGTCACAGTTCTTGTGCATTTAAACATAAAATGTTTTGCGCTATTGTGCCACGATCAGGTTGGCAAGTTTCATATTTGTACGAAGAAGAAGAAGAAACCCCAATGATATGTGATGATTTGTGAAAAATGATAGAACTAAACTCAGCAAAAATATGATGGGACTTTTTTGTTTTTTAAGAAGAGAGATTAGTCTAATACTCCCTTTGGTATTAGACCATTTTGGAAGCTGTAATAATCAACAGGACACACACACACACACACACACACACACACACACATAGTAATTATACATGGAATTTTTCAGTCTAATGATACTGTGATACTATTATGTGAGTTCTAGATGTGATTTGAAGGTGCTTTTTATTTAAAAAAATATATAAAAATAAAGATTTTAGGCATCTGGTTTCGGCTTTGAGAGTGTTTTATGCTACTTAATATCTCACTCTAAAACCAGGCATCCAAACAAGATGCTGTTTTCCTTGACATAAAGGCCTCGTGCACTCACTCACTGTCCTTCATCGCATTAACATTCCCATTTTTTTTTACACACTTCCTTATGGTGCCCAGTACTTGCTCTTTTGTTGCATCCACTCTCTCTGAGTGCACGTAATGGCCAAAAAGAAAAAAAAAAAAGAAAAAGAAATGCAACACCAAGGAGGCACAAAAGGAGCTGGAAGAAAAGGAGCTCCCTCCAGCTCGCGTGTCTTTACGATGTACCCATGCAGCACTAAACTGTACTGTCCATGCCCAATCAGGGACATTTTTTCCCCTTTTTTCCTACCTCGTTCTTTCTCGCCTGTAGCCTCTCCGTCATCCGTCGTTTCTTCATCCACACTGGAGACCCCTTTTGTACTAATTGCTAGATTGCTACCAGATTTTCTACTTCACTTCCACCCTATAATTGAGCGACAATGATGGGCAAGGAGCTTGAGACTGGAGCGCGCCAGGCCATGGCCAGAGATCAGAGATAACTCTAGGAAGTGTGTGTGTGTGTGTGTGTGTGTGTGTGTGTGTAGTAGTAGTAGTAGTAGTAGTAGTAGTAGTAGTAGTTGTCATAGTAGTAGTGACAGAAGAGAGAAAAGTAGAGTGAGGATGCAATCCTGAAGTGTAGTCCTGGTTCACACATGCAAGAGATGTAACTGAATACAAATCACAGATTATGTGTTCTAAAAGGACATAAACAGAGATAAAAACAGGAGGCACACTATTCTTTTCTGCTGTTTTTTTAAGTGTGTGAAAAAGATTTATAGAGCATCTGTTTGAGGCCAGAGGTGTCTATCAGGACTTGAAGGAAAAAGGTCTACGAAGGTTTCTACTGTTAAGTGGCCGAGTGGTCAGGTATTTTGGAAAATAGAACCAGCTAAATTAGTTGGTTAGAAAAGATCACAGGCACATACAAATAACCTCTTGACAACAGTGATGTCATGCATCATGTTAAATATTGCTTAATAATTTACAATAATTTATATATCCCTTAATAATTTACAAATTATATAATGTAGAAGCTCATATCTCTACATCAAATCACTCAAATTCGCTCAGTTTCACAATTTAACACTGAATAAAAGATATTTTTTTCTTTATTATTATTATTATTATTATTATTATTATTATTATTATTTTGGTTTGGATTTTTAGTTTTTTGCTCTGTGATTTTCATGGTAGGATTTATATGTACTATAAATTTCAGGATTTATATATATTTTTAATTGCATTAATTGGTTTAGATTTTTTTTACAATCATCTGACACTTAAAACTGCAAAAGTTCTATAACCATATCTGTGCTGAAAAAAAAAAGATATCTATTTGAAATACAGGCATTTTTATTGACTATGAAAAACTCATGCTTAGGTTTAACACTATGTACTCACACACACACACACACACACACAGTTTTGCATTTTTTACACCAAAAACATCTTTATAGCCCAAACTTCAACATCGTCACTCAAAGATTAGAGAACAGTTCACCCTCATCCCGCCCCCTTCTTTCCGCTGCACTACAGTTCAGAAACATTCTCACTCACACACACACACGCACACAAATCCATGCATGCACTCACACAGGCGTGCGCCGTTGAGACAAAACAACTCGAGAGCCTTCTTTTAATTAGTGTGCACACTTTTTGACAATGTAATTTGCCCCCTTTTTTATGTCTGGATGCACCGAGCACCTGCGACTCAGAAGAGGAATAGAGGTACCAGCATGGAGGAGATGTGTGTGGAGATGTGTGTGTTTCCAGGTGCTTACACACACACATACACACACACACACATACACGTTTAAAAGTGCCTGGACTTGCAGCGACTCAAAAGACACACTTCAGTTCAGCCATATCAAAACAACCTGCATGGGCCTTGGAGGCTGACCACACACACACACACACACATGCTCCATTTAGGCCAAAGTGGGAGGCCAGATGAACAGCTGTATGGACAGACAGACCTACAGACAGATATCACTCACAGACAGAGCAAGAAATCTCCCTAAATTTTTATCTCAGTTAGTAAGTTTGCTTACCTTTCCAGCTACTGATTTCTTTCTCAAGGCCTAACCATAAATGTGCACACACACACCTCCAAGTGTCAGAAGAGAAAAGAAAGCCAAAGGAGAACCAGAGGAGAACCAGAGGACAGCTCAAGCACCAGCACTAACGTTTCCTCGCTCTGCCCGTCTGTGACTGAGTGTAAAGGGAGCTGGGAATGCACTGGGCTATAGACTTTTTGTCCAAGCCGTAGGTCTTTCTTTCTTTTCTTTTCTTTTTTTTGTGACTGAAGCAAGATTAGTTCATACAAAACTCAACAATACGGGACTGAAACCCATTGTTGATATTCAACATTTTTCACATAGCCGAACAGAATAGACAATACGGCAGCCTGCAAAGCACGGACCGGATTACACACCGATCATATCACCTTCCCTTTTTTTGTAACGACAAGGCCCTGTAATCTGTCCCTTCTTTGCAATAGTGAAGAAAATCAATAGATGAGGATGGGGGAGGGATGAGAGGAGGCTTTTGTAATATCCTAACAGAACACAATAAACGTTGTTTTTGTTTTGTTTTTTTCCCTCACCATCAGGGTATCCAAGAAATTCAAGAATACGCATCTTGTGGATACACTTCTAGTCCCATTGATTGAGATGTGGGGCTGTCAGGAATTTTCTGTCACTTGTGGAGCATCTGAAAGGTCTTTGAAAGACAGGATAGCTTTATGTCAGAAAATATTCACAACGCTATCATTTGCAATGATAGTGTGATGGTATTCTTTTGTTAAAATCCCAAGCACTGGGAATGAAGTGGGGAAAACCATTCAGGAAATTAAAAAAAATATATCTACTACTTTAGCTGCACAGCTCACAACACCACAATGATAAAAGTACAAGCACAAAAACCATGAAAAATGATCCCACCTGTGCTCTGGATCCTCTCCATTTTTCCCACTCCAGCTTCCATGTTTTCCCTCATTCCCTCCCTCCTCTAGGTAACCGCAGTGAGAGAGAGGATTGTTCCATCCTTTCCTTTTCATCACTTCTGCAATTGACCAATTGACAACTGATTGATGGTTATCTTTCCGCACCTACAAAAGGCAGAAATTACCATCACCAAACCCACTTTACAGTACAGAGAGAAAAAAAACTCGAGAGTAAATTACATGTTGCTAAAACTCTCCTTCTCTGAGGCCCATACAATGGCAGGCAAACGGGGAGAGAGAGAGAGCGAGAGAGAGAGAAAGGGGGAAAGGTTCCTTTTTTGTTGCTCCTGAGGCACAGTAGATTTGGCCCTTTTCCCTGCCAAGTGCAGCCAGAGCTTGACAGCTTCTTTAAATGGAGAGACACAAAAGCTGGTGAATGAGGAATGGTGTTGAACGCCATTTCTCCAGAAAGCACCATTATTCGCATTGAAAACAGAGGAGAGCTTGTGAAAAACAGATAAGGTGTAAATGAATACAAGACAAGACACTCCACGGAACCTGGAGGAAAGGGATTGGGGGAGTGTTTGGAGCTGACCGGGCCTTTGAAATAATCCACGTGAAATTTAGCAAGAGTTTAGATTAGTGTTAACTCCAGCTTGTAATAAACACACACTATTAAATAGTAAATATGGTTGATTATTTTCCTATACTAGCACATTCCAGAGTGGTGTTGTATTCCTCTATAGCACCTCACTCATATGGGTGGCACGGTGGTGTAGTGGTTATCACTGTCACCTCACAGCAAGAAGGTTCCGGGTTCAAACCTCGTGGCTGACTGGGACCTTTCTGTGTAGAGTTTGCGTATTCTCCCCATGTCCGTGTGAGTTTCCTCCTGGTGCTCTGGTTTCCCCCACAGTCCAAAGACATGCAGGTTAAGCACAATGTGGCCACTGTAATTGGTGCAAGCTGTAGTGGTTTCCCAGCCATAATGTAAGTACGTATATATGGCAAAACTAATAAATGAAACTAAACTTTGCCAGTAAGTACAGCTTTTTTTATTTACTACAGAATGACACATCATACTTTTTATTCATTTATTGTTATAATTATTGTTGTGGAATGTATGTTGTTCTCACTTATGGTACTGAAGCTATAAACAGCTGTTCCCTTCCACGCTTCAATTTTTATCACTCTAGAAGTTCATAAGACATAAAAACATAGTTTTTCCTGTTATTGAGAAACCACAGAGCATAAATTCTACTGTCTGAGAAACATAAAAAAGTAATTAAAGTTAGCTACATAATGCCAATACTGGAGACTCCTTCGATAAATGTTAAATAAACACCTTTTTCAATAAACATATTTTTAATCCATTTATGCCATACAAGTCAATGTGAATGGGCTATTACTATAGAAATGATCAAGTATGAGAACAAGCAGTGTTTTTGTTTGTTTGTTTGTTTGTTTGTTTAGGGTTTTTTTTTTAGAATTTCATGTTGATTTAATCTAAGATTTTTTTCTTCACTTTTGTTCAGGGAAATAAGAACCCGTGAGTAACCTTTGTTTCTAGGACACTTTCACACCTGTTTGTTGAGTCTGAATCAGAGCAAAATTGATTAATTTGGCTCATTTGCTCTTAGGTTTAGTTTCATACAAATAGTTTAAAAAAAACACCAAGCAAAAAATAAAACACTGCTTGAGGGACATGAAAGGCTGAAAACACCCACATAAAACTTTCATTCATTGATCAGAATGAGACTGCATGCTGTACCAAACCAAACCAACCATATTTAGTTTTGATCACATGACACTGGAAAGAGGGCTCGTCTTGTGCAACCTCACGATTTATTCATCTTTGAAAATTTAACAGCACAAACTTAGATCACAGTGCTTTTAAGATTATAAAAACATATATGCAGCTAAATGTCAGTGCTCTTGGTCCTGAATGTTTCCTGAGCGGATCTGATCAAGAACTACTCATATCCAGCACATTTCCACAGCTGAGAACGTGTCCTTCAGAGCTGCAGTTTCTCTTTTCTCTCCATCCTTTTTTTTTTTTGCTAAAAGGCCTGAGAAAGTACAAATGGCAAGAAAAAGGGGGAGGATGAGAGTGAGCAGTTGCCCAAAGTGCCTTTTTCTGCTCTATACTTAAAAAAAAACTTTCAGACTTTTTTAGTCAGAAGCAGACAGGACCCAAGTCTAGAAAGGCATCAACTACAGAAGATAGTTGGCTTGTTCTAGGAATGAATATGAGAAGGAGGAGTGTGTGTTGTCGGATGAAGTGCATCATAAAGAAAAATAATGGCTTTCATGAACACTGTATATTTTAAGCACTTCATCATCACCTTCGCCACATCCTTGCTACATCAGCCCAATCCTCACCACATCCTAATTGTCCTCACCATATCTTCACCATCCTCACCTTTCCCAACACTTCATGATCCCGACCACACATCCTCACCACATCATCGTCCTCACCATTCTGACTACATCATGATCTTCACCACACCCTAACCACATCATCATCCTCACAATCTTCATCTCATCCTCACTACACCTTCACCACATCCACAACACATCCTCACCTTCCTAACAATGTCCTCAATATCCTCATCAAATCCTCACCCTTCTCATCAAATCTTCACCATGTCCTCACCATATCCTAAACATCCCCACCATGTCATCAGCATCCTCATCAAATCCTTCATCACATCCTCACCATCCAAACAATGTCCTTAACATCCTTATCAAATCCTCACCATCCTCATCAAATCTTCACCATGTCCTCACCATATCCTAAACACCCCCACCATGTCCTCAGCATCCTCATCAAATCCTTCATCACATCCTCACCATCTGCATCAAATCCTCACCATCCTCATCAAATCCTCACCATGACCTTGTCACACTCATCTAATCCTCACCAACTTCACCATGACCTGACTATCCTCAGCAAATCATCACCTCCCTCATCAAATCCTCAATATCCTCACCATGTCCTCACAAGCCTCATCAAGTTGTCATTATCCTCACCATCTGCATCAAATCCTCACCATCCTCACCACAACCTCACTTCTTCTTCTTCTTCTTCTTCTTCTTCTTCTTCTTCTTCTTCTTCCTGCTCCTATTAGGGGTCATCACAGCAGGTCATCATGATCTACATATTTTGATTTGGCATAGGTTTTTACACTAGATGCCCTTCCTGACACAACCCTCCTCAATCTATGTGGGCTTAGGACCAGCACTAAGTATGAACTGGCTTGTGCAACCCCAGTGGCTGGGTATTTTACCTAATCTGCATGTCTTGAACTGTGAGGTAAACTGGAGCACCCTGAGGAAACCCACGCAGACATGGGGAGAACATGCAAACTCCACACAGAAAGACCCCTGTCAGTGTTGAAGTTTAAACCTGGAACTTTCTTGCTGTGAGGTGACAATACTAACCACTGCACTTCTGTACTGCCCACCACAATCTCACTACCCTCATCAAATCCTCACCATCCTCACCACAACTTGATCATCCTCACCATATCCTCACCATGTCCTCATCAAATCCTCACCATCCTTTTCAAATTCCCATTATCCTCACCACCCTCATCAAATCTTTATTATCCCCCACATCCTCACATCTGTATCAAATCCTTATAGTCCTCACCACAACCTCACTATCCTCATCAAATCTTGACCTTCTTCATATCCTCACCCTCCTCTTCTTACCACCCTCACCATGACTTCACTATCCTCACCATGTCCTCACCATCCTCATCAAATCCTCACCATCCTTTTCAAATTCTCATTATCCTCACCACCCTCATCAAATCTTTATTATCCCCCCACATCCTCATCAAATCCTCACCAACCTCAACATGACTTCACCATCCTCATCAAATCTTCACCATCTTCACCACATCTTCAACAGCCAAACCTGTCAAAATATAATTTTGCCTATGCCAACCACCATCTATTCATTATTAACATAAGCTAAATGAGTTATTTAGCTAGCTAATGTACCACGCAGGTTCTGTAGCTCAATGTTACTGGTTTCCATTGCAATGTATGAACATCTCTGTCTTGAAGATGTCAGAAAACATTGTTACAGTTTTACCACTGCATGTTACAAAGTGCTGACTCTGGAGAGTCCTTCCATAAATGTTAAATAAATGTCTCCTTACAGAAAACTTCATCAAATCAACAATTTTTATTCATTGTTTTTTGGCACATCCATGATACAAGTCCCTGCAAATGAACTGTTACTATAGAAACAATAATGTATTAGAATGAGCACATTAATATCAATCTGTGATTTGCAGCTGCTCTACTGTCAGAGCTGCTGGTATAGAAAATCAATCACCAGCTTTTGACCAATCAGAATTCTACAGCACTGTTGTGTAAAAGTTATTAACGAGCATATTGTATTTACAAAATCAAACGATGAATTGCTCAGTGAGCCTTCAACAAGAGAAATGCACCACTGAACAGAGATAACTGTGTGAGGTCGGGGGTATGTTTTGTGGTGACATGGTGGTGTAGTGGTTAGCACTGTCACCTCACAGCAAGAAGGTTCTGGGTGCAAGCCCAGTGGCCAATGGGGGCCTTTCTGTGTGGAGTTTGCATGTTTTCCCCATGTCTGCATGGGTTTCCTCCGGGTGCTCCGGTTTCCCCCACAGTTCAAAGATATGCGGTTAGGATAACATAAGGCAGCCATGGCCTGAGGTTGGGCCGAAGTGCCCTTGAGCAAGGCACCCAACTCCCAACTGCTCCCTGGGCGCTGTAGCATAGCTGCCCAAGTCTGTGCTTAAGTGTATGTGTGACAAATAAAGGCTTGACTTGGCTTCATTTGAGTTGAGGTCTGGTAATGGACTTGGCCAGTCTAAAACCTTCCACTTTTTCCCCCTGATGAAGTCCTCTGTTGCATCTGCTGAGTGTTTCGGGTCATTGCCTTGCCCTGCATGATGAAGTGGTTTATGTTCATTTAGCACAAATCCAAAGTAATTTAGCAGAAATCTAAAGTCCTATTTAAAACAATAGATGGCAAAGATGTTCACTTTTGCAATCCTACTGTTCCCTTTAAATCAAGTATTCAGTTAAGAATTTTTAAAAGAAAGCTGTGATCTGTCCGATGAGTATAAAAGTAGAGGTTCACGCAACTACAGATCATTCTATCACTAGAGTGATACACAGAACGAGTTTGAGGTTACATTTAAGCTTAACAAATTATATCTTGTTGTCTGTTTTGGAATGCCAAGAACCATAGTTTCTTGGATGGGAAAAGGATTGTTGCCATTGGCAGCATAAGAAATGTGTAAACTTAGGAAATCAAGTAGAGGTGCCATCATCCCCCAACTTGCGCATTCCTAGCTCACCACCTGTTGCACACAGCACGCAGTTGGATAACAAACGGTAAGCATGCCTGTTACTTTAATATAAGCTCATTCTCATTATCTCTAGTCGCTTTATCCTGTTCTACAGGGTCGCAGGCAAGCTGGAGCCTATCCCAGCTGACTACGGGC
>JANZLB010000007.1:26476291-26488507 GCA_026167865.1 Notarius quadriscutis
TCATGAGTCCACCATCAGGAGAACACTGAACAACAATGGTGTGCATGGCAGGGTTGCAAGGAGAAAGCCACTGCTCTAGAGTTGTGCCCGCATCCAATTCCAGCACAAATAGTAGGCATAGTGAAGGAACAAAAGGAATTGTTGAGCGTAACAACCTCTCGAGCATATCTTCTATAGAAAATTGTGCGCCACGTGAGTTTGTGTATGTCCTCCAACATGGCCGACTTCTGGTTCAAAGCCTCATGCATAATTAGCTATGACATCACGTGCAAACAAAGAATAATGTAGGTACTTACTGCTAGCTATCTAAAACACTAGCTAAATAATGTTCTAGCAAGCTAATTATAACTACTCGTAAGTCCTTGGTATGGCTAGCTAGAATAGTTGTGGCTAGCGAACACTATAGCTAGCTACTGTTCTACCGAATGAACTTTAATTAAGCCCACCAAAGTGAACCATTTTTCATTTTCTAGCCTGTTGAGCTAGGTATCGCAACGCTTAGCTAAGCTAATGAAAGCTAGCGATACACAAACTACTAAGCGTAGAAAGTGCACACTAATGACATTACATTGCAATAAATGGGTTAAAAGAAATTCTCAGAATATATCCTGCTTGAAGAAATCATGTTCCGTGAGATGGTAAAAGACAGAAAAGGTTACATAAAGAGCAGCGAGAGATGAATTGAGAGCCATTACGGGAGAACTGTCACAGCGTGTTAGACGTTATAGGTTAGCGTCATATAGTGAAGGTCATTGTACCCCTCTATTCCATCCCACTCCTCACTGATACTTGAGCTCACCAGATTTATGACTAATGGTTCTTTCTGAAGTTCGATGAACTGGAATTTAGCGTTTGCGATGCCCTCGTTCACCTCACATGCCATCTATCGTCTTTTTTCTCTCCTATCTTCCACATATTAATGCTGAAGGTGCATTTCTCGCTTTGTCATTTGCTCATGAATCCTCATCCTCTTCTCAATCTTTCGTTCTGCAAAGTGTGGCCTAGCTTAGCTCTTTCTGTCTGTCACTCCTTTTGCTGTTACTTCAGAGAAAGAATGAAGTGCACTGTAGTCCCTTGAGAGACAAATCTTGTGTGTGTTTGTGGGCCCTGTGCAAGCTGAGTGGAGGATTAAAGTCTAAAGGCTCACATTTCTATACCTGCAGTGACAAGATGAAGCATCAGCCATGTGTGTGTGTGTGTGTGTGTGTGTGTTGGGTAAAATATCTCCAGACTAAATGGAGATGTGTCCTTGTGAGGACATTTGGCTGGTCATCAAAAGATTTCCCTTTTAAGGAAATTAAGGATTGCCCAATATGAGACATATGCAACACAAGGCCACTATCTGTATCTATAAACACTGGAGCAAATGCCAGTACTATCATTATAGTGTGTGAATTCTGGCTCTGACAGTTCCTCAGCCTCAGTTACATCACTCAAATTCATACCTGGTCTCAACTAGAGATGTGCATGGACTTCCTTTATAATCCCCCTGCCATGGTTACATTTTTCAAAGCCTTTATTTGGTTCTGTTTCCTAAAATATAAGCAAACTAGAAGCCTAATGTAAATCCCTATATTCCTGACCAGGCAGTTACTTAGGATGAATGAATAAGCACTACGGATGCATTGTGCAATGCTGCACGTTCATTGTATCTGAGTTAAAAAAAAAAAAAGTATAGTTTTCATCCTACTCCTATTTTTTTAAGAACATGTATTTGTATCTGTTCCTCACACAAGAAGAAAGCTTTGGTGTATTCTGCTTTTATACAGTTGTTGTTAGCGCTCTGATATATTTTTAGCCTTATATGACCTTCCCGTGGTGAATAATAGACTCAAATATGAGTAGAAAAATAGCAGAGGCTGGCGATTTGAATGAAACTTTATATTTTGTACTTGGTTTATGTATGTTATGTTCATTTGTTTTTTTCATTTCAAATAAAATATTCATGAACCCAAATATGAAAGAATGGACACTGCAATACATTTCAGCATTAACAGAGTCAGCTATTTTACAGACTATTCTCTGCTTAAGATATGTACTCTGGAACCTTCTTTTCACCAAACATAATAATAATAATAATAATAATAATAATGTTGTGAATGGTTGTTTGTCTCTCTGTGTCAGCCCTGCAATGACCTGGCGACTTGTCCAGGGTGTACCCTGCCTTGCCCACAGTCAGCTGGGAAAGGCTCCAGCTTGCCTGCAACCCTGTAGAACAGGATAAGCGGCTACAGATAATGGATGGATGGATGGATGGATAATAATAATGTGTGCATGCTCAGGGTCTCCGATCATGTTCATGATGTCATATTTATTCTCACCCTCTGAAAGCATTCAGGTGATTTTATTAACCATAGATAGGTGTTTTTTTTTCCAATCAGCGGCAAGTTATAATCATCTATAGACTAGTGCTCAGGCAGCAGACTTCTTTGTATTCTTACTGTGGAACAAAAGCAAGAGGGCTTGAAATCAGATGTTTGGAGTTTTCAGTTTTCATAGTGAAACACTTTCCAAATCATAATGGGGAAGTAAAAGTAAGTGCATTAAAACACTGAGCTGCAGAGCAGGAGTGCATACCCTGTAAAAAATGTCCTATAGAAGTTCTGTAGGAACTCCGGTGTTCTATAGGATTTCAGCATGGTTCTATAGGAGACAGTGAATTGTTTCCTATAGAACAAGAAGTTTCTATAGGCTTTTCTCAGCGAACTTGCCAAGTGTGTTCTTTGGGATAGAAAATTTCTATTAAAACTCAAGTCCTATAGGAAATCTATATTTGAACATCATTTATTTATTGGCTTGGTGTTTTTGTGTCTACTCAAGAATATTTCCTTTATATGACGGTGGTGGCACCACTGTTGGGTAAACCATACTAAAGGAACTGGAGAGAGCCCAGAGGAGCCCAGACCATATACAGCTTGCTGGCATGCAATATGATTTGTCTTTTTGAGCTTTAGGTTGTAAGTATGGCTAAAATGTCATGACTATGTCATGAAATTTCAGTGCCTCAGCCAATTGGTTTCAACTTAATTCACCTGATCACCAGAATTATTTGGAGGAGGAAGTAGGAATTATTTTTAAGTACAATATTGATTTATTAACAAACAGAGCTTACATGTAAAAGATGCACAAATCAAAATATAAATCAAAATAAGCAAAACAACAAAAACACAACTAAAATTAGTTACAGTTGTAGGTTTATTTTTCTTTGGGAAAATATGGTTGTTTATTAGATTTATACATTTCGTACGAGTTGAAACTTCACACCACCTGCAGCAACTGCATTTTAGTAGAAATAAACCACTGCATCTATCCTGATGAGTATAAATCCACTAGCAGGATGCACAATGACCTATCTTAAAATATTTAATAATTTTCACTCCAAAATTTACAGCAAGTATTTACTAGTGCGTGTATATCGAGGTGACAAATTTTAGGGACTGATCAACAGTGCAGCTTACATGGAAGAATGCCAAAAGAACCTGTAGCAATAGTAGCTGCAGAATTGCTGGGTCTGTAGAACTGGAACTGGTCTATAGAACTAGTCTATAGAACTGGAACTGGTCTATATAGAACTAGTCTATAGAACTGGAACTTGTCTGTAGAACTGGAACTGGTCTATAGAACTAGTCTATAGAACTGGAACTGGTCTATAGAACTGGAACTGGTCTATAGGAATTTTTTCTCTAGAATGTGCCTATAGAACTGTAACTGGTCCTCTGTACAAGTTACTGTAAAAGAGCTGTTTCTTCTTCTTTTTTCCACCTGAATTTCTTGCTAACCCTGATTAAATCCTAGCTGGTCATGCATGAGCTCACAGACAGACACCCTCACAGAGTCTAAACCCTTCCCATGAGCGCAGCATGCCAGTTATGCGCTCTTGTATGGATGGATGGCTGTGGCATCTTTGGGATTTGAGATTGCGCTCTTCAGACAACAGAACCTATTTTCTGTTGCACTTCTCAGGAGCTCCAAATGAGCTGTGACTATAGAAACAATAACATGTTAGAACAAGTGCATTAATCGAAGAAAAAGAACAGGGCTTTTTGAAGAAGCCTTTATTTGTCACATGTACGTTACATCACAGTGAAATTCTTCCTCTGGATATGAGCCATCTGAAGCTGTGGGCAGCTATGGGTTCGATGCCTTGCTCAAGGACACTTCAGCCATGGATGTAAAAGGAGGGCAAAGTGCTGTTAATTCCCTCCCTCCATCCACTCACACCTGCTGGTCGAATCGAACCAGCAACCTTTTGGTCCCAACCCTGCTTCTCTAACCTTTACATTATGGCTGCCTACAATAATATAAACTTGTGTAAACCACAGCACTACCATCAGAGACGCTGTTATAGAAAACTAATCAACACCTTCTGACCAATCAGAGTCTAGAATTGAATAGGACTGTGTTGTGATTATACTTGACACTTGATTGCTGAATAAGAGGGCATATCTAGAGCGTAGAGCATTTAATTGGATGAATGAACTTTAAAATGAAAATATCTTGTTTTTGTATTTTTTTTTCTTGATATATGATCATATTGGTGTCCACGACACTAACAGACAGGTACAAAAAGATCTGAAGCACCAATTTCAGGCACACTTTAAGAAAGTTCAAGCAAAATTATTTTTGAAAAGCGTAAAAATTGAGCTCGGCTGCAGGACGTGTTGTGCCGTTAGATGGAAATGAAAAGTTCATGCAAAGCATGATGCAAATGCACTTCCTTTTCACCCTGCAGCAGCTGTACACACTTACAGTTGATGTCACAGATCATTTTGACAGAGCTTTCGGTCGTTTGTGCAAACATGCACACACACAATGTGTAACGACATTTGAGATGAATACACTCCACTGAAGCTGCTTTTTAAAACATTGATGTGTATCAGCATCTTTTTGGTTCTGCACTTCAGATGAATTTACTCTGTATGTGTGTGTGTGTGTGTGTGTGTGTGTGTGTGAGATAACTAAAGGAGGAGCTTGTCTGCTTTTTGAGAATGTAAAAGAAGGAAGTAAGTGACAGGGTTCTGGGTTAAAAACCTTCGTTCTTCACCATGCGTATAACAGACACGACGTATTTACTCACACCTGCTGAGGGACTATTTTAATTTTTATTCTTTTTTCCACATTACGTCCCAGGGCGTTTTTCCCCCCTTGAACCTACACGACAGAGGTGAGTATTAGTTTTTGCTTAGTTATGAGCTCTGTAAATGGCCATTACAATTAAAATGGCATATGTTCATTTATGAGGCTGTTGCTCATACTGACACACACAAAACAAAATAAGAATTAGTATAAATGTTAAGGGATGAACTGTATATTCAGTATGCACAAAATACAGTACATACTATTTATAAAACAGTCATGTGGGAAATTGTAAGCTAAAATAATGAAATAGTTCTTTCCATGTCATTCCTTGTGGTCCTTTCTTGTGGTCCTCAACCAATCCAGATATTTTTGTACTGTTTAATATCTCAAATTTGCTCATGTGCATAAAAGTGTGTGTCGTATAGTTTGTGTTTATAAAGTTGCTAAAATAGCAGCTGAAATCCAAACAGGTTTCAGTGAGTGAAATCCTGCAAAAATGACTGACTCAGTTTCATACGATTCAAACAAGTGGAAAACGAGATACGGTGAAATAAGCATTGGAGATTACTGAATATTGACCATTGAACATCTTGGGATTGATGTACGATATGTGGAAGAAGGTCCGAAGGGTTTATATTAATGTGCCAGTTCTATTACCTTACCGTTTCTATAGTAACCATTCATTCACAGGGACTAGTACGGCTAGTACTGATTTTTTTTTTTTTTTTTATCACTTTGGTGAATTGTTCTTTAAGGACAAACATTTTAAGGAAGGAGTCTCCAGTGTCAGAGCTGTGTACCTGTCAGAGATAAAGCTCTACACAAGCTTTCTGACATCTTCAGTGAACAACTTCAGTGGAGGTGAACAACCTGTTATAGCTGCTATAATGCAAGTGACTCCTTTCTTGAATGTTCCACAATATAAAATGTAACTATAAATGGACAAAAACTTTGGGTCTTTTTTTTTAAATAAAATAAAACGTAGTTGTTGGGTAACTGCTGTGGTGTTAGAGGAATAAAACACTTTGGGACGTGCTGTTATTGGAAACAATGCCGTGTGTGAGTTATTTTTACCGCCATGAAGTTGATTTCTAGTTTTTAATTTTCCAATAACAGCACGTCCTGAAGGGTTTTATTCCATATATGATGCGTCCATAAGGTTTTTTTGTTTGTTTGTTGGGGGCGGGTGTTCCGGTCAGTCATTATTACTTACTTCACTTTTCTTGTCAAGCAGGGAAGTGAGCAGAGTTTAGGTAATCCACTGTGTTGTGAATGAACAGACTCTGCACACAGGAATAAGCTTTTTTTTTTTAAGGTTAGTGTTTTCCCACACGCATCTCCTTCCGTTTGTTGTTTATTGACACAGAGTCTGATTTCTCTTTTGGTTTCCATTCTGTGGTCTAGATCAGAATCTACGTCTGTCCCTGACCTTCTGAATGTGTGACTTGTGATTGACTGATAATTACTTGGTTTTATGTGCTAACATAAAACCAAACGTCATGTGTTTGTTTATCCTCCCTGTGCGCTCTTAGATGAACCTCCTAAGATTAACCTTAATTAGCAAGTAGGCTATTAGCTAGCTACTAAATATCACATAACAGCACTGACTCCTAGAACACACCGAGGTGGTTCTAATTTCTTGGTAATAATTTTATTTTCGGGTGTTCACACAGTTAACGCTTAATATATTTTATATATTTGTATATTTACTCATTTACTCATAATGATACTCCGGACCTTTACTCATAATGAGATTATATCAGTTTTGGTTACAGATATACCAGTAAATAGAGTTTATCTGTGTTTTCTGTAATACAAAACTGTAGGCAGGAATGAAAAGTAATGATGTTATTAATGTACTTAATTCCCTTTTGGAAATAATTGTACTTGCAATCTTAGTCAACTAAGAGGAAAAACCAACTTTTCGCTCTTTAAAGTTTTATTTAGACCTTCGTCATACTTATTACAAAGCCCATCAGATTTGACTTTTTTCTTTTTCTTTCTTTTTTTTTTTGTTACAGATTCACACAGGATGAGCCGCTTGCTTTAGCTTCTACATAACAATGAAATATCAGCCTTTAAAATTCACCATCAAATCTAAGTTTATTTTAAGTGAGGAAATTACCTAGTTAAATTAACTAGCTAGTTAGGTTTTGTAAATTAGTTCCTTAAGTTAGCAAACTAGTTAAGTTTTGTTTTTTGCCTTAGCATTCATTACAAATTGGTTATTAGTCATTAACTAACCGGTAAGCTAAATTCGAGGTATCTGTGAATTAGCAGAATATTTTCCTAATGGCTAATCACTTAGCGAACTAGCTAGTCATACTTGCAATAGTACTTGTGGACAAATATATTTAAAAATATTCATTTGAATTTTTACATAGTTAAAAAGATAATCTTTTGAGTATGACTCAAGTAGACGTTTGCCTCCATACTTCTATTTTTAATTGTAATTTAGACACAGTACCCAAATATTGTACAGTTTCTCTGTACTTTATCTACCCCTGACTGTAGGTCAAATTTGCTTAGCATCCCTGAAACAGGCTTGTACGTACAAACAGCTAATTAGCCAGCTAGCTAGCTACTGTAGTTATGAGATGTGATAGCTATTAGATACTGATATTGTAGCTATTACTAGCTACCAGCAATTAGCTACTGAATAGAGCAAAGTTTTAGCATTCTCCTGTTGTAGCGACTCCTTTATGTGATGCAGTATTTTCTCGACATTTTCTCAACTGCTGTTACTACGGTGGTGTAGTGGTCAGCACTGTTGTCTCACAGCAAGAAAGTTCTAGGTTCGAACCCAGTGGCCGACGGGGGGCCTTTCTGTGTGGAGTTTGCATGTTCTCCCCATGTCTGCGTGGGTTTCTTTCGGGTGCTCCGGTTTCCCCCACAATCCTGCGGTTAGGTTAACATGGGGCGGCTTTGGGCTGAAGTGCCCTTGAGCAAGGTACCTCACCCCCAACTGCTCCCCAGGTGCCGTAGTATGACTGCCCACTGCTCTGTGTGTGTGTGTGTGTGTGTGTGTTCACTGCTTCAGATGGGTTAAATGGAGAGGATGAATTTCACTGTGTGCTTGAGTGTGCATGTGACAAATAAAAGCTTCTTCTTCTTCTTGTTAGCATGAATTCTCCTCTCAAACTACTCGCTCTCCTCACACAATGTTGCTGGAGTTTTCCCTTCCTGATTCTGTCTTGGCCAGTACGAAGGTGTTGAGGCTGTGAGATATGAGCTGGCTTTGGGTTCAAAGAAACGCGTGACAAGTCCCACACTTCAGTCCAAATCTGTTTTCTCTGAATTTCTTTGTCTTGTCCTCATTCTGTCAGCTCGAGACCAAAAGACACTCTCCTTCCGCTCCACATCCTCCTGAGAGCTTCAGCTTCTAACATGCATCATTCCTCTCCATCTACACCCGCAACCCTGTCTCTCTATCTGTCTCTCTTACTCTCTCGCTTTCCACCTCTGTCTCTATCTCTTTGTCTGTGTGTGTCTCTCTCGCCGTCTCACTTTTACTGTTTCTGTCTCTATCTCTGTTTCTTACTACATCTCTTTCTTGTATGTTTCTCTTTCCTTTTTTCTTTCTCTCTCTCTCACTCTGCCACTCTTCCTTCCTTTCTTCTTCTTCCTCTCTCTCTTCCTGTTTCACTCACAATCTCTCTCTCTCTCTCTCTCTCTCTCTCTCTCTCTCTCTCTCTCTCTCTCTCTCTCTCTCCCCCCCATTCACTCTGTCCTCCTCAGCTTTGGATCTTTGGATCAGATGTTCACTAAACTCCAGTTGGTTCTTGACTCTGCTGCATGTCAGGGATTTCTGTGTTTTTCTTGCTCTCCTGCTTGAGTGTTCGATGGCTGATTCTCTCCTCAACCACTCCTGGCCGTCCTTCTCCAAGTTCTGGATGAAACGATGGTCTTTTAAAAGAGGTAGAATCCAAATGCAATTTATTCCTGCTGCTTTGCTGGGGATTGGACTTTGATTCAGTTCTTTATTTTTTCTTTGTAAATGAGTTTTTCCAGATTTTTGCTGTGTTTTTTTTATGACATTGAAATGATATGTTACAGCAAATCAGATCAATATAATGATAAGATACAATAGAAATATATTTATAATACCCAGAAAAACGAACACTTATATAGCAGTCAGCATTTACACAGTGCAGATATTGACAACAGTGCTGTAGGGAGACGACATTTTTATACATTTCACAGCATTTTTCTGTAAAACTCAGGTATTTTGACTTTCCTTCATCTTCAGAGTGCTGCTTTCTGCTGGAGCTGCATGAACGCTATCACACGATATGAGATCATTATTGGTTAATTGAAGTAGATTTTAACCAGCCTGTACATAGTGTGTTTAAAAGACTTTTTAAGCTGAGTGGGCTTCACACTGCGCCTAGGTCTTTCATTGCTAAGAAGTTTATATGACGTTTATGTTCTATAATTGTCTTCGGAGCAGCGTGCATTAATGTGGTTTTAACAATCAGTCCATTTCTCATGACTCACACACTGTTACAGCATGTGTTCAGACAGTTACAGGATGATGTGACAGCCGTGTGTCTAGAGACATCTCATGATAAGCGTGATGAGTTTTGAAAGAAGAAGTTGACTTGGGTCGCCCCCTTTGATTTAATCCAACCTTTGACACAGTTGTATTAAGCTGCATCTCTGCAGACTGACAATGTGAAGCCCCAGGCTGGGCAGAATTAACAAAACATCACAGCCAGGAAACGCCAAGTTAAATCCAATTATAAGGCAATTATAAGATTGCTAACGTTATGGAATATTAAACTTAATGATGTAAGAACAGCAAAATGACGAAACGTGACAAATAATTTCCCAACAAACTTTCATCTTGCATTAAAGGTAAAGTCATTGATTTTGACAACTGACATTAAAGGTCGGATCAATGATTTTTCACTCGCTCACCTTCCTGAACATTGTAAACGACCTTGGTTTTGGACTGAGTGCATGCACTTTGTGTGAGTTTAAAATTTACAAATCCCTAGATGCTCATGAAGAGTTTTGTAGTGGCTGGGTGTAAGATCTGCTAATGCTAATTCACAAGCTAAAACTGCGAGGGCACAGTCTCGCAAAGGTAAGGTAGCGCTCCTCTTTTTAGCCCAATTATTCAACCAAATAAACTACAAAATTTCAAGAACGTTCAGCTATGATGAATGGGCTTGATCAGTCGCATTATTAATAAAAAGTTTACATATCTTCTGTGCCACAAGCCATAGTGGTCTCATGCACTACTGATATGATACCGAGATTTTACGAACCCAGTAGTACATCATGTAAAAAATAGCTTTGTGACATAATCAGTGAGTGATGATTCAGTGAGTGGTGGTGGTGCTTTGGGGGCTAAGGGTGAGGAGGCACTTTGCATTTCTTTGTTTCTTACGATAAGGATGAACACCCCAACTTTCTGTTAATATATTGCCCCCTATTTGTTTGGAATGTGGAGTATGAATTTGCCATGTGGCCAATTCTTACACATTGCCCCTTTAAAGGTGAAGCCAGGGTTTTGTGCCAGTGATATTTAAGTATTTTGTAATGCATTTGTTCTAATATTTTGTAATTTCTAATCAACTGGCACAGAGACTTGTATGAGACATAAACTAAACTTATAATAAATTAAAATGTCGTTTGTTTGTTTTAAAGAAAAATGTGTAATTGTTGATATAGTGAATTCTTATGTAAGGACACATTTATTTGACATTCATGGATGGAGTCTCCACTTTTAGTGCTTTGTAACTGTCAGAGGCAAAGCTGTAACCTTTAGTTTTCTGACACCTTCAGGACAGAGACATTTTTTATGCCTTATTAAGAGCTTATTAATTGAATGTTTTATTACTTACTTGATGCTGAAGTTGGTTAATTATGTTTGTTAAGGGAATCTTAATGTAAAGTGTTAGGGATATTTCATGAAGTATCTGCTCATTCACACACCCATACCCATACACACACACACACCACAAAGTTCTTCCTAATATATAAAGTGTACTTGTGAGTGCTTTGTTCTGTCTGAGACACTAAAACACTAAGGTCCTCTTTCCCCGGCTGTAACATATGGTGTCAGGAGTCGACCCATAAAAGGATACCGGTGCATGAATGGCAGTGGTGAGGTTTACATACTGCACGTTTGATGTAGATGCAGACCAACCCGGCGTCAGGAGCCAGAGGGAATTTTGGGAGGGAGGGTTATGGGGGGTCTGGCTTGTGTCATTTTACATGTTATGATCATCAGCAGCACAGCGAGAAAGAGACAGAGAGAGAGAGAGAGAGAGAGGAAGTTCCTGTGTTCAGGGATTTATCTTATTCATATCTGATCTGTTATTAAACACTACTCAGGGCATACTGATGGGCATCAAGGTCACAGCCATGATATTCTCTAAATATGGAAGAATTCATAGCATGTTAACAGGAGAGAAAACACTAGCACAGCACCATAACAATGTTAGAAAAAATAACATCCTAAAATATTTTGATGGATGGATGGATATATAACTTCAGCAGATGGATGGATGGATGGATGAACAGATACGCTATATGGCCAGAAGTATATGGACACCTGACCATCACACCCGTAGATGGTTCTTCCCCAAACTGTTGCCACAAAGTTGGAAGCACACAGTAGTGTAGGATGTTTTATATGCTGTGGGATTACAGTTTCCCTACTCTGTTAATGGTCATAGTCTTGGAATGGGAGTATCCCATCATATTAGAGTAATGGTCAGGTGTCCACATGCCATATACTGAATACAGCTGCAATGGATGGATGGATATATAGCTATGGTGGAAGGATGGATCGATGGGTATATAGCTATGATGGATGGATGGATAGATATACAAGTATAATTGTGGTTGAACGATGGATACATGGGGAGAAATTTAACTGTGATGGAAAGGATGGATAGATGGAGAGATATATAGCTTGGATGGATGGATGGATAGATATATAGTTGTGCTGGATGGATTGACAGATATACAGTGCCTTTCAAAAGTATTCATCCCCCTTGGTGTTTGTCCTGTTTTGTCGCAATACAAGCTGAAATTAAAAGGGATTTTTTGGGGGGTTAGCACCATTTGATTTATACAACATGCCTACCACTTTAAAGGTGCAAATTGTTGTTTTATTGTGAC
>JANZLB010000007.1:26759685-26773480 GCA_026167865.1 Notarius quadriscutis
CAGGACATTCTGCGTAATAAGGAAATGTATTTTAAAGTACATTTTTATGTGCATTTATACATATAATTTTCTAGGGACGGAAATGGCACCGATTCGGTGGAATGGCTCAAGCAAACACAGTGAAAGGGTGGGATGAGAAAGTGTTCATGGATATAGTTGTTATGATATACAGTTGTGTGCAAAAGTTTAGACCACCCTGGCCAAATTGCATTAATGGCATTTAGCAGACGCTCTTATCCAAAGCGATGTACAACACACACAGAGCAGCCTGGGGAGCAGTTGGGGGTTAGGTGCCTTGCTCAGGGGCACTTCAGCCATTTCTGCTGGTCTAGGAAATCAAACCAGTGACCTTTTTGTCCCAAAGCTGCTTCTCTAACTATTAGGCCTTAATGTAAAAAAAAAGACATGTTTTGTTAATTTAAAAAAATAATTTCTTTTTGAAAATGTTAATACACAGTTATTTTGTACTTGACCATGCATTGGCCTAGTGGTTAGTGTGTCTGCCTCTCAACCGGGAGATCGTGGATTCTATGGGTAGAGTAGAACCAATGATGGTTATACCAAAGACCATCATAAAAATGGTACTTACTGCCATATGGCAAAGCATGCTGCAATATAGATGTGAGTAGGGAGTCAAACGCTTACAGTTACCAAAGGACCTGCTCCCCCTATAGTAACAGGTGAAAGGCTGAGGGCTATAGAACTGTTGATCGGCGCCACTCAATGCACCTTCAGGGCCTGGTTAGTACTTGGATGAGAGACTGCCTGGGAAGACCAGGACCTGGCATGGGAAGGATTTTGACTTTGTACTTGGTTAACTGAAAAAAGTAGGGAAAAAATAGCAATTGTGGTACATGCAAAAGTTTGTACACCCTCCCATGGAGTCTGTCCATTGAAGATGCTGCTGTGGTCAGAATTGAAAGCCCAGAAAGAGTCAGGAGAGACTTCAGGAGGGTCAATTATCAGAATATCTGCTGGGATTTGCTAAGGATGTATCTTCAAGTCCTGTATTCACCACTATCTTCAACCTGGCACCGAGGCATTGTTCTGACATGCCTCAAGAAATCAACAGTTGTCCCCATTCTCAAAAAGTCAGGTCAAGCATGCCTGAATGACTACCTCTCAAGAGCACCTGCTTCCATAGCTATGATGTGCTTCTAAGAGCTGAACAAGGACTTCATCTGCTCCTCCCTACCAAATAATCTAAGAATCTGCCTCGTCTAGTCTGTGACAAGTAGTACATTTGCAGATGTCTGCTGCATTTAGTGAAGTAGCCTGTTCATATCAAAGTGGAGACATATAAGAAATGGTGCAGGACTTGCTTGAAGACAGGGAAATGCTTGCTTTTGTGGGAACCTTGTAGTTCTGGAAGCCTGTAAGAAAAGAGCAATTTGACATCTATAAAAGGAGCAGGTGTGTGTTTAATCTGAACTGACAGGCCTAAAAAAGTAAAGACCTTCGTGTCTTTCAGGGACATTTCTCCAGAGTGACTACAATAATTACCTTCAAAACAGTGCTGTTAGCATGGCTGTCAAGAGGAAAAACATCAGCAGAAGAAAAACCTTGACTGCCAGCCATAATGGTGTCAATCAAAAGACTGACTGGCTGTTTTTAGATTTCATTTTTAGCAAATGCTGCAACACATGCTACAAGATATCGCATTCACAATTTCACATCTCAATAATAATCATAATTTCCAATCAGAATTCATCTGTTAGCATAAACCTTGGTAGTTAAAACATCAAATCAAATAATCTAAATCACATATGAGCAGACATATGGAGGCCCTGCTATGATACAGCATACTGATTTCACATTCACCATTGCTAATTCAGCTCTCATACTAATCACGGTTTGAGAATGAGTGGATGAAAGAAGCAGCTGGGAGTCGAAAAATCCCTCCCTGCTATTACTCCTTCAGAAACATGAACTCTACCAGCCATCCTCGTTCAGCTTACAGAGCCAGAGAGCTCACAGGGGAGAGATACTCAGGCACATCAGGCCAGAAAGCAAGTGCTGGCAAGTTTAAATGTCACGGTATACACGAATTTCCCCGTGTATCAGAAAGATTCTCCTCTACGACCAAGAAACATTAATTCGATCAGTACTAACAGCAGTAATAAATAAACAAGGAGAAGTGATATTATTATGAATTTGCGTTTTAACTCAATGTAACTGGATAAGAAATAAAACGCTCTTGGCTACTGAATAAATTCTATGGTTCACATTGCCTAATGGATCTGATTATTTCCTGTTAACGACACGCTAGCAAGCCGGATTACGTCACTTTGGTGTTCCTACTGATGGTGCGAATGCAAACAGAAAAAAGCCCTTGGAGTTCTCAGGGGAGCTCCTCAGTTCCTCTCAATCTGTCTCAACGAGTCTCATTAGGTCCGAAGGCGTCTCCCACACTCTTCGCCGACCTCATCACCATTTTCCTCGCCATCAGTTTCCTCACCGTCATTTTCTCCCTGACAGATTTCCTTGCCAATGTTTTCCTTGTTACCGTTTTCTTCACTTTCTTTGACTCACCGGCATTTTCCTTATATCCGTTTTCCTCACCACTGCTTTCTTTGTCACCGTTTTCCTCACCTCCATTTCCTCGCTGGAATTGTTTTCCTTGCTGCTATTTACCTCACTGTCTCGTTCCTTGCTGCCATTTTCTAGCCACTGTTTTCCTCACTGCCATTTTCCTCACCATCAGTTTACTCACTGACATTTTCGAGCTGCTGGTTTTCCTCGCCAATGTTTTCCTCGCTGCTGTTTTTTTAATCGCCATTTTCCTCACCTCCATTTTCTTGTCGCTATTTTCCTCACCGTATTTTCCTCGCTGTCATTTTCTCACCACTGTTTTCCTCACCACTGCTTTCTTTGCCACTGTTTTTCTCACCTCCATTTCCTCACCACCATTTTCTTCACTATTGTTTTCCTCGCTGCTATTTCCCTTGATCCTATTTACGTCACCATCTGGATCCTTGCTGCTATTTTCTAGCCACTGTTTTCCTCACCATCAGTTTACTCACCGCTATTTTCTTGCTGTCGGTTTTCTTTTTCCAATGTTTTCATTGCTGCTGTTTTGCTCACCGCCATTTTCCTTGCCTCCATTTTTTTGTCGCCTTTTTCCTCACCGGATTTTCCTCGCTATCATTTTTCTTGCATCTGTTTTCCTCATCAGCATTTTCTCACCACTGCTTTCCTTGCCACCGTTTTTTTTACCACCATTTTCCTCGCTGTTGTTTTCCTCGCCACTATTTCCCTTGCTGCCATTACCTTGCCGTCTGTTTCCTTGCTGCCATTTTCTAGCTGCTGTTTTCCTCACCTCCATTTTCTTAATAATAATAATAATAATACTCATAATAATTTCAACTTATATGGTGCCTTTCTCACACCCAAGGTCACTTTACAATTACAAAAAAATATATATTCACCAAAAGAGGGTCAAGATGTAATTACGGTGGTATAGCTGCCCACAATCCCACCAAAAGGCACATGAGGGTATGTCCCACACCTTCTGCACAGCCACCAAGATGCCGGGCAACATCGCTCGGAACACTACACCATGGATCTACAAAGCGAGTACAAAAGCACCGCCGCACAGAGTGCTGGATAACCCTGATGTTAAAGAGAGCAATGAGCTCGCTGCAGTCTGCACTGGTGCCTGTTTCATAGTGAGCAGCACAGATATCACCCATGGAAGACCAAGGCCTGAAGGAAACCGACACCCAAAACTGGCTCTGAACCCGCACTACGACTGGTGGACAAAACATTCAAACAAAGAGCAAACATCAAACCATACAATCACAAAAAGAAACAAAAACAAGAGTGCTCTGAGGGCACAGAATCCCCCGCTGGCAACTATATCTATGCTGTAAATGCTTAATACGCCCTTATGAAATTGTTTAAAATGTTACTTTTCAAAGGGGGTGTACTTATTTATGCTGAGCACTGTATATCCTTTTTTGTATACTTAGTACTTTTGCACTACTCCTTCACTGCCTTATCTTTTTCTCTTTATATATTTTGCTGCTATAATGTAAATTTCCCCTTGTGGGATAATAAAAGGCTATCTTATATATACACTTCATATGAAGCTGGAATAGTAATGTAAACGAAAAACAGATTTTAGGATAAATTGCTCCTAATTTTTTAAAAATTAACATATCAATAAATGCAGTCTGGCATAACAAACAATATAATTACATATTATAGAACAAATTTAATTTCAATTCATGACCTGTGTGTGTGTGTAAGTAAATATATACATCATGAATATTTGTAATAACAGTACACACCAGGCCATATGCCATGCTGCGTTCATGCTCCTGCGTAATGTCGGCCACATACGCAAAAACCACAGAGAACGTCACAGCAAACACTCCGGACACAGAAATAACTGCAAAATACCACCTGAAGCAGAAGCAGAGGTCAGAATTACAGTATAGCCAAACATGCATCCGCCTCTAATTAAATCCACATCTTCAAATTAAATCACTCATTCAAAATTGTTCCAGCACTTTTCTCAGTGTATGGCTTCTCAACGTCACATGAACGTGCCTGGCACCAATATCAAAGATATCATGTCACAATACTTAAAATTATCTTTATAATACAGAATACAGTACGATGACATAGAAACAATGATTTAAAAAAAAAAATAAATTCAACATATACTACAAAGAAAAACAGAAAATTAAACAAAACTGGTGCAAAAAAAATATTTCAACGTCAGTTACAGTGATAAGACTGGAGACACATTAAAGTAACTAGAAATGTGAAGCGTGTTGTGCCGTTATTGGAAAATAATCAGTGACAGATGGTGTGATGAAGTGGAGTTACTGTTCCCACCCTGAAGTTGATTATTATTTATAACAGCATATATATAAGTATAAACATCTTTGTCCTGAAGAGGCTGGAAAACTTTAATTTAAAGCTTTAACATAAAAATGCATGCTGCATTCGAATTACCTCGTAAGTGGTGATTCACAGGCCAAAACTTTCATCGTTTCTGAGTGACAAATTAGCCAGATAGATTCAGTTTCTCAAAATCTCTAACTGCATAACCAGTGTTATAAATTAAACAAGTGAATATATCTGCATGTTGAATGATCTAAAGCAAATACTTTTATATGCAGTGCAACTCGTTTAACGTCAAGAAGTGCCAGTTTATTTACTTCTGATCCTGTGCAGAGCCATGTCGATTTGACGTCACTCCATAAACCAGGAAGAAATTTGTAGTTGAGAAGACTATCCTAAGAAGTCGGAATTTCAAGTTGAGGGGGTGTTTTCTTTGGGTTTAATCGGTTTACGTGGACCATCCGCTGTACAGGTCCCTGTGAATGAGCCGTTACTATAGTAACTGTTGTGTGGAACAGGCTTCCATTAAATGTCCATAGAGCCGAGTCGCCTACAGTTTTTAAGAAGCTTCTAAAGGAAGCTTTTAGTGATGAGACAAGGAATTATCTTCAATCTATATATTTTATACATACATTCTAAATTATATTTTACGCATATTTTTAGCATGACAGTTTTTTCCCTAATTATAGCATCCATATATTTATCTACATATCTACCTATTCAGCTTGTATTTTTATTGACATACTTTTATTATAATTTCTCTTTTTATTTATTCATCTATTATTTTTTGCACACACGTGAGAATATGTAAATGGTATATGCACATTATAAATATTAAGAGCAAATTCATATAAACCTGTGAAATTAATAAACACCTTCTGACCAATCAGATTTGAGAATTTAACATCTCTGTCATACATACACATGACAGAAGCGTGATCATGAGATTCACTCTGTAGTCATTTAGACTTCTGAAATATCTGACTTGATGGCTAATAATGCACTAACGTCATGTCTAAATAACAATAATTATAAACTTGTACAAACTAAAATAATCATCAGTTGGAGATGCCGAAATCGTTAGGAATTTACAACCCCATATTGTGTGATGTTATGCAGTAAACAAATGCTCCTAAAAAGGATGTTAGGAGTGTAATAACAGGACTTAACTTGACTGAACCACTGAAAAACCTTAAAATACAGTTTAGCTAACTGCTAGTTACCTGAAGTGTCGATGCTGCCATAGAAGTGACTGATTTCCCAGTTCAAAGAGCTCGGAGGTGAACGTCCAAGTCGTTATCTTGTAATTACTATAATTCTGACTTGAGGTGAACCTTTTAATGCTACCAAACTACCTAAGAAGTTTGTTGATGCATTTGCACTTAAACAGCTTCATCTGTCTATTTTTTTTCAAACTACTCAAAGTCTACGCTGATGGAGTACATGGAAAGAGCCACGAAGACAGTAATGGAACGTGTAAGGTGTGGAAATAGTAGTGAAAGCTGGCAAACGTACCATGGGCTAATCTTCATTAGAGGGATAGGAGCACAGGTGAAGAAAACTGTGAGGAGGAGAAATGACTTCCTGCCCCAGACATCAGACAGAGCACCGATCAGAGGAGCACTCAGAAACGACAGCAAACCCTGTGACCAACAAGAACCAATCGTTTATGTCTCCAGCCATGCTTTATTGAGATCAAACCTATCTGACAACAGATTAAGTACTGCACCTTAACTCCCTGTATGAGGCCATTCATCAAAAATGTGTGCTTTGGAAATGTTTCATGAAGAACCTGGACAATTGAAAACAACAATAATTAGGATCAATACTGATGATGATTTAGCACAGTATCAGGTTTTAAAAGAAAATAAGTTTGAGTATAAAAACCAAATTCAACACCAAGAAATGTTTGCATCTCAAGAGCACTTTGACACTTATTAGTCCTTTTGCTCAATCCGAATCAGAATGAAATTGATTTTTTTTTTTTGCTATTTGGTTTAGTTTTATTTTCTGTTGAAATAATGGTGCCGTGTGGCATCACCTTCATTTTCTGGAATCAAACTTCAAAAATGACAAAGCAAAAGGTGATATGACAGATAATATATCATAACTTTCATTTTTAAAATATTCATAAAAAAAAAGACAGGATTTTTTTTTCCAGGTAATTAAGGCTTTTCCAGAAAAATTACACTGCAACCCTGTTATAACGAACGCTTACTACAAACTTTCACATAACAATAAGTCCCCCGCCTTTAATGACAATGAGTCGGACTCTGAAAATAATCAGTAACTGAGCCATGCATTCTTCTTCCCCCAGAGACAAACAATAAGTAATCAAGTCCACAGTCAAGTTAACGATACGCATTAACACCATAAAACAAAAGCTTAACTAACCAAATCACTGACTTTAAAAAATCCTTCAAAAGGACTTTATTTTACAAGCTAAAAACAGCTTTACACGAGTCTTTACTCCATACGCATTGCTGTCATGGCGACTCGCTGTTATGTCCACGTGCTCTGAGCGCACAGTGCCATTAGGACTAATTACCATGCAGCTGTTCCAGAATAGAGCGCAATCACAGCAAGCACTTATCAGGACTCCCTAAACACACAGACTTTGCAAAGTATACGTGCTGTCACTAGTGCCTCACATTACCAAGCCTTTGTGCTGTGTACTGCTTTTGACTTGCTTTTCTATTTTGGACTTTGTGATCACCTCTGATATTCTTTTTGTGCCTCGCTTGACCGTTGCTTGTTCCATGACCGTGCCTTTGTCATACGTTTTTGAACTGTTTGCCTGCCCAATGTTTAAAATAAAACACACTGCCTGCAATTACATCAGTCATCCACCTCCATTACATGACACTCGTAAACACAAGATACTTTCTGTCAAAGTCAAATTTCATATCCTGGACCATCTAAAGCATGGTGAGAAAGAAGGGAATTTGTCTAAAGTGCATGGTATCCTAAAAAATTCAATTTCAACTTTTAAAGAAAAAGAGCTTGGAGACTTTATCCATAACTTCATTCAACATGATGTGCTGAAAAGAAAAGATACGGCAAACAAACGATGGCAAGTGCGATTTATTTCCTTGACTTCATACATATGCAAGTGAAATAAGTGTAAATATAAATTAAATCACAGTGGGTCTTGTTTTATTTAAGTGTGTTTGGTGTGACAGGTGGGTCTATTTCAGTATAACAAACTATTTGGACATCCCCCAAGGAGTTCGTTATAGTGGGGCTGCAGTGTAATTACATTTCACAAAAACCCTAAGAGCTAAACAGAGTTTTGCCTAAAATTTTTTAAAGCTGTTGAAAGCTATTAAACTATTTAATTTACGATTGATCAATTCTCATATCAATTTAACAACTGAACCATTTAATTTAATGCTATTAAGCTATTTAAAGCTGTACACCCAACTCCAGTGAAATGTTCAATAGGTTGACTATTGTGCATGTTCATTTTCATGGCTCACTGAATCTCAGACATATTTTGTAGTCACTGGGATAGAAAGCACAAGTAATATATTTTGACTTACCACGAGCGTGGGTGCAGTCAACAATCCCCAAGCGAAGAACTCCAAAAATATGACGATGACAGCATGGTAAACACTGGGGGACCCAAAACCCTGTGGCTGTAATGAGACATATACACAGGTAAATACCTGGTAGTAGTGCTGGGTGATATATTGAGAAATCCTCATTATCCCAGTATGACCATTCATATTGTAAGTATCGTACTGCATCGCAATTTAGTGGAAATATCAACCTTCCTCCAGAAATGAACAGGCAGCTGCAGTTTTTTACCACCATGAATAGATCAATGAAGAAGTGTGTATAATGTAGCATAATGCATAGAACTAGCTTAATAAATATTAGGCCCATTATATTACAAGGTCGATTAAAAAAAAAAAAAGTTGGAACGCTATGTAAAATGTACAACCCCGATTCCAAAAAAGTTGGGATGCTGTGTAAAATATAAATAAAAAACAGAATGCAACAATTTGCAAATCTCATAAACCCATATTTATTCACAATAGAACATAAAACACATCAAATGTTTAAACTGAAACATTTTATTATTTCATGGAAAACATTAGCTCATTTTGAATTTGACGGCAGCAACACGTCTCAAAAAAGTTGGGACGGGGGCAATAAAAGGCTGGAAAAGTAAATGGTACTAAAAAGAAACAGCTGGAGGAACATTTTGCAACTAATTAGGTTAATTGGCAACAGGTCAGTCACATGATCGAATATAAAAAAGAGCAGCTTAGAGAGGCTGAGTCTCTCAGAAGTAAAGATGGGCAAAAGTTCACCAATCTGCGAAAAACTGCATCTACAAATTGTGGAACAATTTCGTAATAAATGTTCCTCAACGTAAAGTTGCAAAGACTTTGAATATCTCATCATCATCATCATCATCTACAGTACAAAATATAATCAAAATATTCTGAGATTCTGGGGAAATCTCCGTGCACAAGGAACAAGGCCGAAAATCAATATCGGATGCCCGTGATCTTCGGGCCCTCAGGCGGCACTGCATTAAAAGCAAGCATGATTATGGAGTGGAAATCACTGCATGGGCTCAGAAACACTTCCAGAAATCACTGTCTGTGAACACAGTTCGCCGAGCCATCTACAAACGTAGGTTCAAGCTCTATCCTGCAAAGAAGCAGCCATATGTGAAAATGATCCAG
Organism: Notarius quadriscutis; assembly: GCA_026167865.1. Taxonomy (NCBI): domain Eukaryota; kingdom Metazoa; phylum Chordata; class Actinopteri; order Siluriformes; family Ariidae; genus Notarius; species Notarius quadriscutis. The sequence goes on from JANZLB010000007.1 coordinate 26,769,240, forward strand.
AAATGCCACTGTCTTCTCTGGGCCAAAGCTCATTTAAAATGGACTGAGGCAAAGTGGAAAACTGTTCTGTGGTCAGATGAATCAAAATTTGAAATTCTTTTTGGAAACCATGGACGCCGCGTCCTCTGGACTAAAGAGAAGAGGGACCATCTGCCTTGTTATCAGCGCCCAGTTCAAAAGCCTGCATCCCTGAAGGTAGTGCCTATGGCATGGGCAGCTTGCACATCTGGAAAGGCACCATCAATGCTGAAAGATATATACAGGTTTTAGAGCAACATATGCTTCCATCCAGATTACATCTTTTTCCGGGAAGGCTTTGCATATTTCATCAAGACAATTCTAAACCGCATACTGCATCGATTACAACAGCATGGCTTCGTAGTAGAAGAGTACAGGTGCTGAACTGGCCTGCCTGCAGTCCAAACCTTTCACCAATTGAAAACATTTGGCGTATCATGAAACAAAAAATATGATAAAGAAGACCCTGGACTGTTGAGCAGTTCGAATCTTATATCAGACAAGAATGGGACAACATTTCTCTCTCAAAAATTCCAGCAACTGGTCTCCTCAGTTTCCAGGCATTTACAGACTGTTGTTAAAAGAAGAGGGGATGCTACACAGTGGTAAACATGGCCCTGTCCCAACTTTTTTGAGACTTGTTCCTGCCATCAAATTCAAAATTACCTTTTTTTTTTTCTTAAAATGGTACATTTTCTCAGTTTAAACATTTGATATGTTGTCTATGTTCTATTGTGAAACATATATGGGTTTATGAGATTTGCGAATCATTGCATTCTGTTTTCATTTACATTTTACACAGCGTCCCAATGTTTTTGGGATTGGGTTTGTAAATAAGCCCCTGTATGAACTTCAGATTTTGGCCCATGTAAATACTGAAGAGTTTATGTGAATTCTTTTATAATATTTGTGATGTAAATTGCTAACCCAACAAAATGTCATGGACCAATACAAATCAGGACAGTTACAGTGCCTTTTATAGTATAATATATATAAAGTAAGTAGACAGTTCCTGTGTAGTTAGTTTTCAGATATTAAAACAATCAAAAACTAGCAGTTCATACTGGTGTCCTGTTACAAAAATAAAGCTCAGAAGCAATTTATTTTCCATTTTTGTTCTTTCTCATCAGAAATAATAATTTTACATTCCTGCTTGATAAAGCAGAATAGAGCAGAAACCAGTTAGAATGAAATAATAGATAATAACAAATAAAAGTGTTCTTTATATATGGTCAAGAGGCTTTCATTTGGCTGTCACCTGCCATGTTAGTGCTGACATTAGTTGATGGGTCACCTTTCCAACCTTTCACAGAAACTGAAGGTTGTTTTCTTTGAATATGACACTGCAGATTACTACCATAGTTGCCAGGTATTATGTCAGCATCCTTCTACTTTGCATTCTGAGTTTTTTTGCTTACAAAATTTAGGGAAAATACATTCTACACGGGTTTTGATGCCTTTTCCCATCTGTGAAAACACTGCTATAGCATTTATGACATTAGTTGATGGGTCACCTTTCCAACCTTTCACAGAAACTGAAGGTTGTTTTCTTTGAATAGGACACTGCAGATTACCACCATAGTTGCCAGGTATTTTGTCAGCATCCTTCTACTTTGCATTCTGACATTAGTTGATGGGTCACCTTTCCAACCTGTCCAGGAAATCCTGGACAGGAATTTGGGAAAATGTTAAGGTTTAAGCTATACTTTCTTGGAATCACACTGGAAAATATTGTTATTATCCAGTTAAGCACTTTATTTTAAAAGTTTTCACTCTGAAACAATTTAGACTGATTTATTTGTGTTTCTTGATTATGTATAATAATAATAAAAAATCATGTTGTTTTCATTCCCTGTAACTTTCCGAATTCCTGGTCATGATCACATGAACCAAAATGTATGGTTATTTACAGATGTCCATCTGTAACAGTGCACTCATCCTCAGTAGATGCACTGCAGTTTCCGGTATAGTTTATGGGTAGCTATACAGGTGCTAGATTCACTTATACAGGTAAAAGAGATGCTGGGATATAAACTGGGATTTAAAAATATATATATAATTTATTTTGAATAAGATTTCTGTCCAGTATTTGAATTGTAACATGTTAACCCAACAAATCTGCTGCCTTATTTATAAAGTATATAAAATTACACTTTAAAATAAGTAGACATTTCCTGTGTAGTTAGTATGCAAGTACTGTAACAATCAGAAAAAAAAAAAGTATTTGAAACCTCACAATTAATCTGGATACCCTGCTAAACTGTCAAAATGACACAAACCAAAGCTGATTTACAGCCTATTTATGTGCTCCAGTAATCCATTTGTAACAGTGAAAGCATTCTTTGCAGGTACATAAGAGCTGCCTGTATAGTTTATGTCTAATTACACAGGTATTAGAGACACTTAATATAAAGTGGGACCATGTAAACATATCAGTAGGAGGTAAAGTCATTTCACCTCTCCTTTCCTCAATCTAAGAGAGCAAAAAGTCGATAAAACATCACACTGTGGAAGAGCAATGTATTATGATTTCCATTTCACGTTAACTTTAATCATACTGTGTGCAATTCACATCTGTGCTGTCCTGAAACTTGCTGTTCACGTGACATTGGTGCATGGAGGTATGGACTGGTGTGCATGCAACCTTTTCTTCTCCATTGAACAAGGTACTTCCTTAAAGTAGAGGTGTCTGGGGTAAATGGAAACACTTATTTAATGTTTTTAAATACCACAGCTGGAGGTTTGCAGGTAGATGACGATGTTTACCAAGGATTTCTGCTGTCATATTGACTGTTTTTGGCTCATGCATTGTGTGAACACATGGTTTTGGTTCAATAAATGGCTGATGTGTTAGTTATTTGAATGCAATTCTTTTACATTAAGCACTTCTGCACTAGTGATTGTGTGCTTATGTGTGTGTGCGTGCGTGCACGCGTGCTTTAGGTTATGCCACCCCACAGGCTGACTGCAAACCCAACGGTCAAAGAGAAGGGCTGATCTCAGACCCCCCCCGCCCCCCCCCACTCCTGCTGTTGTGCCCCTCCCTGTCCCCATGGCGACAGGAGGCTATGCCCCTGAGAAAGATGTTTTGATCAACCTGCATCAGGTAAGACTTGCTTGAATTTTCCCCCCTTGTCTCATGCTGCTGTGGTTATCATTGTTCTACTGCTCACTGTCATAATATGAAATTGAAAAAAAAAAATCTTTTAAAATAGATCTGGTTTTTTTTTTTTGCCCTATTTTTATGTGTATGCACTGTGCTATGTTTTTGCCCTAGTGTAGACTGTCTCAGCCAAGTTAAGTGATACTCAAGAGACTTCTTTGTAATAACTCCATATTTAGAGTGAGAATGAGGCTGCATTCATGGTTATATAGTGAAATGACTCAAATATCTCTAATTAGAGCCTGAGCTGCTGTGTCTCCTGAGCATTGACAGATGGTAGGGGAAGAACTAGGGATGGAGTGGCAGATGTGCGACTGAAGTGCCTGGTTACACCAGACAGAAAGGAAAGACAGTACCATGCATAAGACAGTATCGTCTACCTTGCATGCTTCTCGAGTGCCACTCAAAATGCATAGGACTGTCAGTTTGGGTTTCAGTGTAGCCTGGTATATATACAATATATTCAGTGCTGAGGGGCACAGAAAAGTGGGAAATAGGAATTCCACTATCTTGGGTCCAATAAAAGGCATAGTAATACATGATATTATTATTATGACATAGAAAATGCTTGTAAGCTAAATGCATTGGTATATACTGTATCAGTGTGGCAGAAATATAACTTTATAAAGAACAGTGGTTCTAATCTCAAGAACTTGATCTCAGTACATTCTTGTGCATTTCACATTTGTAGTAAATAACCATGTGGCAACACATATAACAAATAGAGTACCAGTCAAAAGTTTGGACACACCTTCTAATTCAGTGGGTTTTTTTTATTTTTATAAATTAAAAGCCACTTCATATCTTAAAGTAATGATAGATGTTGTTTCTGTTTATTTAGTTGAGCGGTTCTTGACATAATATGCATTACTACAGTTGTGGAAAAGAGCTATTTACTGTATTTTTATTATTAATTTGCGCTAGCAGTGCTGGCACAAATTGTTCATCTCACTCAGGATCTTTCTACTTTCTTCTTCTTGTAACATTTTTAGGATGCTATTTCTCCCTCAGTTTTCAACCAATCATCACCAAATTTCACATGAAGAATACCTCTGGGCTG
>JANZLB010000007.1:27827995-27838518 GCA_026167865.1 Notarius quadriscutis
TCATTTAAAAGGGTTCTCATTTTTTATTGACTCCACACACACACACACACACACACACACACACACAAATGCTATGAGGTCTACTGATCACATTTTATGAACTACTGTTTTTTTTCCATGACCTCCTGTGCTTTTACCCACAACAAACCTGAGTCTGCAGTTGCTTCAGCTGCCGGTCCTGCTCCATCAACATCCTGTAGGCATCAGCAGGGAGGACTCCCATACTTATGTCTGGCTGGGGCTGGCAGCACTGGGCCTGGCACATGGGTGCTGTCTGGTCCAGAGCACCACCACAGGGATTGGCGTTGGGAAGGTGTGGCTCGTGTGATGGAGAGTAGTGCTGGGGAATGCCAACATGGCACACAGGACCCTGAGCAGGCAACATGCGGCACCCCAGAGACAACGCAGGCCCAGTCGGGGAGAGACAGCAGTCCTGATGTGGACTGCTTTCAGGTTTACAATGCACAGGGTTCTGCACAGATTGAGACCGAGTCCCTTGCCAGATATTGCCTTGGTACATGGGCATATGGGCACGGCAGCAGTTGCAGGTAGGGTTGAAAGCTGGAGTGCTGTGGAACACCATGTGCTGAGAAGGGGGCAGCAGAGGTGTATGATCTGGATTGAGGGACACATTTTTACTCTTTTGGTTTGGCGCTGGAGGGTTTGGGTGACCAGATCTCTGTGCGCGCTCATACAGGGAGCCGTTTGGGGAGGAGCCAGTCTTGGGTGAAGATGATAATGAGGAAGATGATGAAGCAGAGAAGCCATTGCTCGATCTTCGGCCCACAGAGGGAACAGATTTCCTGCACGTGGAGGGCTGGTGTCCGATGGGGGACTGTTTTCTATTGAGCTTCGGCTGGGACAATACTGGGGTCAGAGGTCTCCTGATGGGTGGAGGGCCAGCCACGACACTCTGAGCAGGTGGTCGTGGTGCAGAGTTTGAGGGTGGAGTACCAGTGCTACAGTTCCTAAGCTGAGGATTTGTTTGGACAGGATGCATGAGTGCGCGCTCGTGGGATTCCACAACCACCCCATCAAGGAAGCTGCCATCCAAAACTACAGACAGTTCTGGCACAGAAGGCTGGACGTGTCTCGCCTGGGGGAGGGGGGGAATGGATGGATGAACATCATGAAATTTTTTACATTAAAAAAAAAACCCACCCATACAAGGTGCGTCAATATACGTGAATCATTCTGTAATAATCTGAGTATCAGATTAGTCACAAGCCATGAAGTTTTAAACTAATCAGTTTCGCTGAGAAATATTGAGAAAGTCTCAACTGTAAAGGAAAACTCCAGGATTCTTTTAACCTGGGCCCCATTTTCCCATATATTTACTACAGACAAAAATGATTGAAATTGGACCAGTATTGAGTTAGAACGCTATAACTGGCAACCACAAAATGGCTATACAATGTAATTTTACAAGGAAATCATCTGCATCAAAGTAAGCTGCTTGTTTTCACCACTGACGGGCTCATAATGTTATTATAAGTGTCTGACAACATGGAAAGGATCCCTATAGGGATAGACCTCTCAAGTTAACTGTAGAAAATGACTATTTTTACAGTCATCGTTTTACCTTTCTCTTCTTCCAGTCTCTGACGCAGTGCCCTAATTCAGCACCTGTCGTCGATCATCACACAGGCTGTTTTCTAATGTTTACAAAAGGAATCTTTTCCCACATTGTCAGACACTCAGTCATGTTGTGGTAATCAGCAAAATACTTAGGCATTACTTTGGAAATACTTAAATTCTGCGTGACTTCTCAAATATACATACATTTTGTAAAAAGTTGCCCGTTGTAGTGGTCTAACTCAATACTGGACTGATTTCAATCATTTTTCCCCCTTGTAAATATTTGGGCCCACAGAGATGGGAAAATAGGACTCAGAAAAGCACTCGGAGAGCGCAGACCTCCGCCAAGAATCATTTAAAAAAATCCAGGATCCAGAAGGTGATCCGGATCACTGCCAAAATGTAATGGATTGTTACTTGTGCCCAGTCACACCTCTGGAAAAAATTTCAGAGCGATCCTTTCATGACTTTTTCCGTAATGTTGCTAACAGACAAACAAACCAACGCTACCGAAAACATAACCTCCTTGGCAGAGGTAAAAATAACAAGCATCCATTGCTCTAATCTGGGACAGGTGTACATATCTGGGACAGGGGTCTTTGAGGTGTGTGATGTTCAGAGTGCCGAAGTGTGAGAGTTTGAAGCATGTGAATGTGACAGGCAGCAAAATATTTTATTACATATTTGTTAGATTGGCAGTCAACAGTTTAAAAAAAAGTTTTCAGTTTGGTATGATTGTAGTTCTTGGAATTTCTTGTGATATTTTCAGTGGACAAGTTTACCTTAAAATAAATAAATAAAAAAGCTCATAGAATATACTTGAGCCATGCCATAGTTTCCATACAGTTATAACACGGATTCACTTAACATGGTTGGATTCTTTGTATCCCAACTACTGTGTTATGATGGCACTCCTGATGGACACAACTAAGTAGCGAATACTCGCAGATGGGTTTGGGAGTACTTCCTGAAGCTCAAAGCATTGCCACTAAATGCCTCGTTTTCATCGATAACCCATCGCAAAGCATCATGAGCTGTAGTGACCGTAGCCTTGGATAAATCCTGATAATTGACAGTACTCTTTAGATATGTCGGATACGGGTTTTTCCATGTCTTGGCGGATCAACTAGTTTGGATATCATTTTGTGGGTCTGACGTCTCTGTTGCCAACAATAAATAAGGTATCAGGCTGAAACTCAGGATTTCCTCTGATTGGTTGTAATGCTGAAAAAGCAGCCAGTCATTCCAGGTCTCTCATGTAAAGCTCAGAAAGCCAAAGATTCAAATAATAAACCATGCAAACAATGGCCTGTTAATTTTCTGTAGCCTGCAGCACTTTTTTTTTTTCCCTTTAAAATTTATTTTAATTTGCTGTAATGCCTGTACCATTTAATTGATGTACACAAATATACCAATGGAAAGCTAAATAAATGTGCTTATGTATAAAACACTACTATTTTCTCTCTACCATTATTCGCAATATCTATCAAGTATCCAATGCTGTGTGCATGCACCTGTGGTAATGCTACGTGAAGGGGAAAATGGCTGCCACTCTGTTTTAAAATATAAATGGTAGGAAAGTTCATATGCAAGTTTTTTTTGTGGAATTGGAAGCGTGTACATGCATGTAAATTCTGGACATGCACGTGTGTATTTATTCCTGTTTGGGGTTGACAGGTCTGGGGCGGTTGTAATACTTGTGCACAAATTAATAAAATAGAACATTGCTAATAATAGATTCTTAAGCAGTGTAAATATTAACACTTCTATATCTGTACTCAGCCGGGGTGGATACATGCAGACGGGGACGTCTCAGTCGCTTTCCGGAACCATGAACCGACCGAACCAGATGATGCAAGGGGGCGGTGGCATGCAGGGGGCTGGAGCCTTCGGCCGCCGTTACTGATTCACTTTTCCTTTCATCATCAGCCTTTTTTTCTACTTAATTCTGATCTTGCAGCTTGTATATAGCTCCTAAAGCTTTGTAAATTTGTTCTGATTTTTAAAGGTCCTTTCTGTTGGCCCTATAAAGACCTGACTAAACTATTAGAGTACAATGTCAAGTTCTATGTTTTTCTCCCCCATCAAGTTCACAATTTTTAAAATGTCTGTTTTTCCAATGCTCAGGAATGTTGTGTGAAGCTGAAATCATGCTACAGATAAGGCAAGTTTCAGTGAACTCTTCACATTTTTGTTTTATTTAAATGGATACAGATTTGTTTTCTTTTAGTTTATTTTGTGGAATTGTTCCTTCACCTTTGTAGTGATGTGAATTGTATTTGTGATGTTGACAGATGGCGCTGTTGTTATTTCAATAGGACAACTCCTGTAACGCTTCTTCCAATTGTAACTGTGTGCATGCTTAGCATTTCCCCCCTGGTTGATGAGTGAATAAAGTTGTTTCATAAAACACACTTGGTCCATTCTGGTGTGGTGGTGTGGGTTTTTATTTTTAAATACACATTTGCATATGAAATGAGAGACTGCCCAGCCAAAAAAAAATTAACACTCAGTATTTCGCTGGGCCACCTTTAGCCTTGATTATGGCATGCTTTTGCTATGGCATTGTTTCCACAACCTTATGCAATGTCACGTTTCCTTCCATCCTGAGTTGCCTTATTTATTTATTTTAAACTGCGATCTTGAAGGGAGAATTGAACCACTGTCCAGTCTTCTCCTGCGAACCCCAAAGACTTTTAGTGGGGTTAAGTTCCGGATGCTGCTAGCCAAGTTGTGATTCCTCATGCTTCCTGAATGACTCTTTCACAATTTGAGCTCGGTAAATCCTGGCATTGTCATTCTGAAATATGCTTGTGCCATCAAGGAGGAAAAAAAAAATCCATTGATGACCTGATCATTCAGGTATTCAGCTTCATTTTATTGGTACAGAATGTTGCTGAGCCTAGATCTGACCAGCTGAAGCAACCTCAGATCATTACGCTGCACTATGCATTGCTTAGTGGATGCGTTGCTTCATGTGCTTCTCTTCTCCCCCTGATGTACCCATCACTCTGGTGAGTTCATAGGACTTGATGTTTCAATCCCTCAGATAAGTCAGCACTCTGAGATCTTGAGTGGAGAAGGGGATAAGCACTTCCTCAGTATCAAGTGGGCACCCTCCTTCACTGAGGTTTCGTTGATAGGCCAACGACACCTCCAGAGGGCTCAACAGTGACACCCAGCATCCCAAGTGCACTTGGGATGCTGGCTCCCCTCCTGCTGGTCATTTTGTAGCCCAGATGGGATCCTTTCTTTTCAGCCAGATCCAGCTGCTACTTCATTCTGCAGTCTCTGACAGTGATGTGACTACTTGTCGGAGGGCCTGGCCTCAATCTCCCATCCTTTTCAGGAGCTTAGATGTTGAGGTGGCTATAAACTCTATCGCCGACCTCTACCAGGAGGACCTTGGTCCGCCAGCCTTGTTGTTCCACCTCTGTAGCTAGGTCAGTATATTTTAGTCTTTTGCATTCATACGCCTCATCATCCGCAGCCTCCCACAGCACAGTTAACTACAGAATGTATAGGGACTTCTGCAAGGTTGACCATAGGATCATGTCCTGCCTGAGGTTAGTTGTGACTATCTCTGGTGGAAAAATTAGCCTTTGGCCTAGGTCAACCTGCATTATCCAGTCCCGGGCAGAATCCAGGAGGGTTGACTCCATCCTTGCAGATAGTTGTCCAGCTTTCACAAAGGAGATGGTGTTTGAGAAACTGGACATCGAGGGATGAAGGGCATTGGTGGTGGATATCCTTCATTCCGAGGTAATGGCCAATTGTTGCAGGACCCTGTTGTGCCTCCATGTGTAGCGGCCTTGTGAGAGACTGATTTTTGCAGTCGGTAAGGATATGCTGTAATGTTGCTGGTGTTTGGCAGAGGTGACATGATGGATCTTCTCCAATCCATTGGTGTAAATTCTTGGGTGTTGGAAGAACATCATAGGTGGCCCTGATGATGAAGCTGATTCGGTTTCCTTCCATCTCCCACAGATCTCTCCAGGTGAGTTTATGATGCTTGAGGCTCTCCCAGCTAGTCCACTGGCCCTGTTTGGACTGAGACTGCCTTCGCACATCTCTCTGCCTCCTTTTGTTGCCAGACCTCAGCAACAACCAGCTTTCTTCTTTCTATGGATGTAGCCTTGTGCCAAGTGGGACAACTTGCTCCAAGACCAAATCCACCTCTTCCCTGCTGCACCTGACCCACAATGTCTTCATAACTGAGAGCTGATACTGCCTGCTGTACAGCATCAGACAGGGTTTACTTCCTCCCAGTTGCCAGCTTGGGAGCAGCTGCTCAGAGAGCAGCATCTTGCAACTCAGTCAGGGTCACGTCCACCGTCACTTTGGTGCATTTGTACTCTTCAATGAGGCTCAAGACATGCAGTTCTAGAGCACCATGTCCATACAGGCTGATTGTTCTCTCAAGCTTCTCGACCTTGGTGATTGAGACTTTGTAGGCTGTTAGAGGCCACATCAGACGAGGGATCAATCCAAACTGCAGGCACCACAGATTCAACTTTCCAGGAAGAGAGGTCCTGTCTATGCTAGCAAGGCCTGTGATGGTGTCTTCCCTTAGTTGGTTGTTCTGGTCTGAGTCTTTGAGACTGAAGTTGTACTAGCACCCTAACGCCTTGACAGACAGCTCCAACACTGTTGAATTGGGTGTTTCACCAATATGGAATCTCTGGTCCACGAGTTTTCCTCAGACGATGGAGGTGCTTCTTGACTTGCTGGGTTTCAACTTCATTTTTGCCCAAGTTATGTTAGTGTGAAGCTTATTCAGCAGCTGCTTGGTATGTGCGATGGTTGAGGTGTGAGGGTGGAAAAAAAGGGAAGGAATAAGATGTGTAGGTCTCTTCCTTCCCTTTTTGCAGACTGAATTTGATGCCATATCATGCTCGTGTGTTGTAAGCATCCTGAAAAGCCTGGACTCGAGTAAACCTGGACTTATCAAACCGCCTGACTTTTTTCCACTGCTCCAGAGTCCAATCTTTCTGCACGCGAGCAAATTGAATTTTTTTCTGATTAGCCTCATTAAGTGTTTTTTTTTGTTGTTGTTTTTTTTGTTTTTTTTTTATGAACACAGCTGTTTAGTCTTAATCCTGTGAGTTCTTGTCACATTGTGCATGTGGAAATGCTCTTACTTTCAGTATTTTTTAAGTGATTTCTAATCACGGTCAAGATTTTTTCTCTGACTATATTTCTTCTGCAAAGGTGATGGTACACTACTGTTCTTCCAGGTTTTGTGTTTAATAATTTACATTTAAAATGCATATAATTTAATATAGTGTGCAGGCTGCATGAATATATGATAATCTGTGCAGTCATATATTTTTGAGATCTGAGTTGGGCAGATCTTAACCCAATTCTAGTAGTTTCAGCAATCTTCTTAGTCCTTTGCTTAAGACAGGTTCATACTTTGATCCTTCTGGAACACAGTAAAATATTTTTCATGACCACAGGATCCATCTTTCAACATTGTTACCTCTGCCAAGGAGGTTATGTTTTTGGTTGCGTTTGTTTGTTGGTTGGTTTGTCTGTTAACAACATTACGGAAAAAGTTCTGAACGGATTGCTCTGAAATTTTTTCCAGAGGTGTGACTGGGCACCAGTAACAATCCATTAAATTTTGGCAGTGATCCGGATCACCTTCTGGATCCTGGATTTTTTTTAAAGGAGCGCTCGCCGAGTGCTTTTTTCTCCTCTGCTATCTGCACTTCTGCCTCTGGCCATTAGAGGGCGTGTCATCCAGGATCCCGGATTTTTTTTTTTAAAGGATTCTTGGCGGAGGTCTGCGCTCTCCAAGCGCTTTTCTAGTTGCTGAAATGCTGCCCCTATTATCTTCCAAAGGGAATTCACTGCTGTGTTTTTGGCTGCTGTTTACATCCCCCCCCACGGGCTAACTCCACGATGATGGTGTTAGAGACGGCTCATCCCGACGCTGTTTTTAATCATTGCCAGTGACTTTAATCAGTGCAATTTACGGACTGCATTCCCTAAATATTATCAACATGTGGACATCCCCACCCATGATAAGAACACACTGGACCATGTTTACAGCAATGTACGCGGTGCATACAGGGCCGCCCCCACTTTGGACACTCGGACCACATCTCTGTTCCTGTATCTGGCCTACAAAGACTAAAACAAACAAACCATGTCACCAAACAAATCAAACTCTGAAGCCCAGAGACTGAGAGCACCCTTCAGGACTATTTTGCTCGGACAGACTGGGATGTGTTTAAAGCTGCAGCCACTTTGGAGGACTCTTCCGTCAGTAAACAGGACTATGCAGAGTATGGGACTGGGTACATCAGCACATGTGTCTGCAACATCGTGCCCACCATACAGATCAGGAAATTCCCCAACCAAAAGCCCTGAGTAAACAGTCAGGTATGACGCATGCTGCATGCTCGCTCCCTTGCATTTAGATCAAGCAATAAAACAGAGTACAAAGCGGCGAAGTACGGACTGAGGAAAGCCATTACAGCGGCCAAGAGGCAGTAGAGAGAGAAGCTGGACGGCTTCTATTCTACTGCGGACCCTGGGCGAATGTGGCAAGGCCTGCAGCACATCACAGACTACAGGACCACCACCAGCTCCACAGACAGCATGCCGGATGACCTCAACACTTTCTACACCCACTTTGAGACCACCAGCTACAGCACAGAGAGGAGGGGCACTCACACACCTGGACCACCCAACCCCCCTCCATCAGTCTCATCAGGCCAGGTACACAAAGCTCTAAGGAGGATCAACCCCAGGAAGGCAGCAGGACCAGACAACATCCCTGGGCGGGTCCTCAGAGTATGTGCCAATGAGCTGGCTGATGTTTTCACCACCATCTTCAACCTTTCCCTCAGCCAGAGCACCATTCCCTCCTGCTTCAAGACCACAACCATCGTCCCTCTTCCCAAGAAGAGCCCACCCACCTGCCTGAATGATTACAGGCCGATAGCACTCACTCCAATCATCTCAAAGTGCTTTGAGAGAGTGGTACTGGCCCACATTCAGAACAGCATACCGGAAACCCTGGACCCCCTGCAGTATGCCTACAGGCCCAACAGGTCCACCTCAGATGCCATCGCTGCTGCCCTCCATTATGCCCTCTCCCACCTGGAAAACAAAGACTCTTACATCAGGATGCTCTTTGTTGACTACAGCTCTGCCTTCAACACGGTCATCCCCCACAAACTCATCCATAAACTGTCCACACTTGGTTTGCACCCCACCCTCTGTGACTGGCTCATTGACTTCCTGACTGGCAGGCCCCAGACTCTCAGGATTGGTAATAGGACTTCATCCAGCATCATCACAAACATTGGCACCCCATAGGGATGCGTCCTCAGCCCCATCCTCTACACTCTGTTCACCCATGACTGTGTCGCTTCCCACAAGGACATCATCCTGAAATTCACGGATGACACCGCAGCGATAGGACGCATCACTGGCGGTGACAAAACGGCCTACAGGAGGGAGGTGGCCAGTCTGGTGTCATGGTGTGAGGATAACAACCTCACCTTCAACAGACACAAGACAAAGGAGATTATAGTGGACATGAAGGAGAGGAGACCTCATCGGCCATTGTTCATCGGGGAGTTTGAGGTGGAGAGGGTGAGTAGCTTCAAATACCTGGGTGTTCACATCAGTGTGGACCTCACATGGACACCTAACACCACACAGCTGGTTTGGAAGGCTCGACAGCAACTGTACTTTCTGAGGAGGCGGAGGACGTTTGGCATGTCACCCAAGATCCTCAGCAACTTCTACAGCTGCGTAATTGAGAGCATCTTGACCAACTGTATCACTGTGTGGTACAGCAGCACTACAGCAATGAACTGCAAAAGCCTGCAGAGGGTGGTGAAGACTGCTGAGAGGATCACCAGAACTCCACTGCCCTCTCTGCAGAGTATCTACCACCGCAGAGTCCACAGGAGAGATGCCTCCATCCTCAAAGACCCCACCCACCCCCAGCACGGACTGTTCACACTTCTACCCTCAGGCCGGAGGTATAGAAGTCTGAAATGTAAGACTGTCAGACTAAAGAACTCTCTCTTTCCCACCGCCATCAGTCTCCTGAACAGCTGACAGGAGTCGATAACCATGGACTACCTCCCTGTAAACTGTCCTTGACTGTTTACATCTGTTTGCACATTACTGCCCTTTTTGCTGCTGTTCCTTGACTGTTTACATCTGATTACATTATTTGCACATTACTGCCATTTTGCTCCTGTTTCCTTGACTGTTTACATCTGGTTACATTGCACATTCGCACATTACTGCCCTTCTGCTGCTATGTCTGATCATTGCCTTATTTTTGTGTTACACTACCTATTTGCACTACATTTACCTATTTTGTACTAGACTGGGTGTTTTTGGTTTTGGTGCTTTTGCTTTTCTTTGCTTTTATTTTTGCACTATATTGCCTTACTTTGTATTACTTCTTCTGCCTATTTATTCATTTGTAATTGGCATTCATGGTGGACAATAAACTAAGAATTTCATTGTGCAAGTGGACATGTCCTTACTGTGCATATGACAAACACTTTGAACATGATTTGTCACATAATGTCTCTATAAATCAACCTGTTCTGGAAGGACCCTGACTCTGCAACACTACTAAGCAAGCAAAATGAAAACCGAGAAGCACTCCAAACATATCACAAAGTTGTGAAGAAGTATGGATCAGGGTTGGGTTATAAAAAAAAAAAATCCCAAACTTTCAATATCCCAGGGAGCACCATTAAATCCATTATAGCAATATAGCACCACTACAAACCTGAAAAGAGAACGCCGCCCACTAAAACTCACAGACCAGGCAAGGAGGATGCAAAAAAGACACCAAAGATACACTATATTGCCAAAAGTATATGCTCACCCATCCAAATTATCGGAATCAGGTGTTCCAATCACTTCCATGGCCACAGGTGTATAAAATCAAGCACCTA
>JANZLB010000007.1:27925832-27942213 GCA_026167865.1 Notarius quadriscutis
CGGCCACGGGGCTTGAACCCGGACCTTCTTGCTGTGAGGCGACAGCGCTAACCACTACACCACCATGCCGCCCACATCGAGTTCTATCTAGTTATTAATTAAAAGACACTTCATATCTTAAAATAATGATGGATGTCGTTTCTCTTTACTTAGTTGAGCGGTTCTTGACATAATATGGATTATTGCAGTTGTGGAATAGGGCTATTTACTGTATTTTTATTATTTACTGTTTGATCTCAAACGCATTAAGAAGGAAAGAAACTAGTCCACGAATAAGCTTTTGATGAGGCACAGCTGACAATTGAAAAGCATTCCAGGTGACTACCTCATGAAGCTGGATAAGATAATGCCAATAGTGTGTAAAGCGTCATCAACGTAAACGGTGGCTATGATGAAGAATCTAAATTATGAAAGATATTTTGTTTTTTTTTAAATGTTTTTGTTTACCACACAATTCCATATATGTTCCATATGTAATTTCATAATTTTTATGTCTTCAGTATTGTTCTCCAGTGTAAAAAAATAGTCAAAATACAGAAAAACCTGTGAATGAGGAGGGGTGTACAGACTTTTGACTGGTACTGTACATATTGGATGCATCCATTATATTAACTACTGTTTTTAGACTAGCTTTCCAGGTAACCAAAACACTGTGCAAGTATATTAGAGCTCTGATTTGCCTGGTGGGTTAATTGATTCATTTCTCCACTCCTGTCGATTTTTGATTAAATATTTGATAATTTGATTTCTAATAACATGATGACCTAATCAGATGCCCCTACTTGTTTTCTTGTCCAGAAATCTTTGACCGTTGTCAATAAGTCCTTGTCTAAGGACAGGCGCAACTTTCAGATGTTCTATTTAATCTGTGTGTGTTAGAACAAAACATTGAGTCCCACACTGTATGATGGACCGAAAGGCACAGAACCACAACTGCATGATTATTTTGATCAGCGCGTCTTATGAAGTCCAGCATGAGTTTTTAGTTTAAAGATGCTACTCTTCTCAGTGAGGATAATTAACAGTTATTCCACGAAATCAAGTCGTACATGAGCTGATAGCTGACGAGGCGCGTAGCCCCAAGTCAGCTATAAACCATGTACAACGAGATTGAGTGGAATAATTGTTTTATTCGTTCCATGTTCACTGGATTTTGAGAAACAGAGCATTTTTATTTTAATTTTTTTGCAAATTCGATAAATAAAAACTTTATTCAAAACGTCTGACAAAATTATTTCCGCTTAGAATTTACAGTTTACACAAACCAGTGAAGAAATAATCATTCTTGAAAAAAAAGATACGCTCTTACCATCAAATACTTTCATTCCATATCTTCTTGCTTTTTTTTTTGTATTTTTTGGAGTTTCGTTTTCGAGTAGACTTTTTATTTCGTCCTTGGTTGGTTCAGCAACACGCTCTGCCATTTTGTTTTTCTCTACTCATGGTATATGAGCTGATAGCCTAATATTAGAGTAGCCAATCAGAGCGCGCGATTACTCATATCCAGTGAATGTGGATAGAATAAATTGAGATAGAAACTGCAAAATAGGTGTATTTTACTACTTTTGTAGATTTCCCAGCAAACCACTCCCTACTTTAACAGCACACCGAAAAAGCAAAAATCTCCTGCAATCAGTGAAATTAGATAAGTTACGTGTGCCTGGTTCAGCGCTTTCTCTTGAGCGAATGACAGCTGTGTTTACTGCAAGCGTGTGAATGCAAGGTCACAGCATATCAGTGACAGAAAATGGTGAGCAAATTAATCATATTTGTATCAGTGCGATACAGCTAGACAGTTGGCTGTGTTTTGTTTTTTTTCACTGACAGAAATCAGCAGGGCTGTTTAGTCAGTGCGAATAAAAGTACCTCATAATGACCAAAATAAAACACAACAAGCAGAACAGCCAGTCAGTGGAGTTACTAAGGGTCCAGCTATATGCCTGTGTGCAGGATCAGTTCCATGTTTTCAGGTTCAAATGATCGGATCAGCCTCACAATTCATTCAGAAAGTGCACGCGGCATGGCCACATCTGTCTGAGCTACAGCCTATACTTTGTATTTACATCAACAGGGCTGGACATTTATTACACCTTTTTACTGCATTATAAACCATTAATCAGGGACCTTTCATTATCATCATCATCATGACAAGGGGATTTCTTGAATGCACCTGACTCTTGCTCTCCATTCATCTCTATCTTCCATAAGTCTTCAACTAAGCACCTGGCATCATCTGCTAATTGATCAATGTATGTCTTCTTAGGGTGACCAACTGGTTTTTGGTCATGCAAGGGTCTCCATAGAAGGACATCACTAACAACTTCATCTTTGCTACGCTATGAATGACCAGCTAGGCGTACATTAGGCATCAAAAAGTTTTTCCCATGCCATGTGGCGGCGCCGATGTCCGTAGCCCTCAGCCTCTCGCCTATTACATAGCTAGGGTTATAGTGGGGGGCTAATCCTCTGGTAACTGCGAGAGTTTGACTCCCCACTCACATCTGTATTGCAGCGTGCCTTGCCAGATGGCAGTAGGTACCATTTTTATGATGGTCTTTGGCATAACCTGACCACAAGTAGAACTTGCAATCTCCTGATCGAAAGGCGGACACACTAACCACTAGGCGGACACTGTGCCACCAAAAATACAGGTATAACCTAATCTGTTTTGATTTTGGTATTAATTCTTTTAAACATATCATTTTGATGTTTAGAGGAAGCTGAATTGGAGGAAAAAAAACAAGATTCTATGGGAGTGTTCCTAACCACTACATTCCTGCCACTACAATATACACAAAATCTTTTTCTTCTATGAATCACAATTATTCAATGAACATTCAGGTACAGTCCAAATGAGTGTTCGTTTTACGGCACATAGTCTGGAGTCCTGAGTGGAGACACCACGACACATCAAGGACTCCCTTGGTGGAAAACATCCAGACATGAAAGCAGGAGTGAAGGAGCATGGGAAGTATAACTAGCATCCTTCCACAACTGTCTCCGGCCCCCTACTAACAAACATCATCAACATCCTGCAGATGGGACAATCTGGAAAAGCTCATGTCCAGCAGATAAATCACGCTGACATGCAGTTAACAAGAAGACAAACGTTGTATTCCAAGCAGCACATTTGAGAACATGCTCCATGGCCACTAAGCCTTTTAAATCTTTTCTGTCTGAAGCTCCTCATACTTATATTCTTCAAAACTGATCATTATTGTCAGATGATATTGAGGAGGAAAAACGCTTTACTGTCCAGGTTTTCACATAGGAAAATATCCTGCTGAGTTCTTACACATAAAACCTACTGAATAAAAACGAGCAGATTAAATAGCAACAGACGCCTCATTAAGCAGAACATCGAATAAATTTAGATCATTTCTAGGAATAGACCCGTGTTATTTTTTAACAGAAAGTGTACTAAGATCTGGATTCTCTTAACCATTCCACTTTACCTCTACATGGCTCAAGTACACACAAGAGAATACCAAAAGGTATTCCGTTTTAACATTTAGCAACACGGGCCCACCTAAGCTTCCTACACACCAGCATTCCTGTTTATAATCTAAATCGCCTTATCATGTGGTCATTCTTTTGCATGTGCTCACCACCTGCAGTCATTACATTAGACTAAACAAGCTCTTACCCAACACTACTCCAATCACCAGGACTAGCTAAGTGAACAAACAAACTGTAAAAGTGGACTGTATATTCTCCATTGACCTTCTGACTTCTTTCTACCGTCATTGGATTTCAAAGTTTATGACCCTAATACTGAAACTAATAATCATTTGCAATACTTCATGCTGCTAAAATGTTTATTTGGTTCTCTGCTTGTGCCACTACAATCTGAATTAAAATCTACAAGTCTGAATTTGGATGCTTTGTAAGTGAAATTCTGTAGTTGAATTCCATATATCACCCAGGCTTGTGTATTGTCTAGCCTGGGGTTAGCTGTTGGAGTTTTATTTGTCTCTATTTAGTCATACTTTGGGGCGGAACGGTGATGTAGTGGTTAGTACTGTCGCCTCATAGCAAGAAGGTCCTGGGTTCAAGCCCAACGGCCGGCGAGGGCCTTTCTGTGTGGCGTTTGTATGTTGTCTGCGTGGGTTTCCTCCGGGTGCTCCGGTTTCCCCCAAAGACCTGCAGGTTAGGTTAATTGGTGGCTCTAAATTGATCGTAGGTGTGAATGGTTGTTTGTCTCTGTGTCAGCCCTGTGATGACCTGGCGACTTGTCCAGGGTGTACCCCGCCTCTCGCCCATAGTCAGCTCTGATAGGCTCCAGCTTGCCTGCAACCCTGTAGAACAGGATAAGCGGCTACAGATGATGGATGGACATTAATTTTAGGATCTAATTAAAAGCCTTTTTGTCCTCTAACAGAGAAAACTACAGAATTGTTGACACTCTTCATAAAATGAGGAAAAATATTTCTAGGTTAAGGGTTTTTTATTTGTTATTTCAACCATATACAGTTGGTACAGTACACAGTTAAAACAAGATAACGCTTCTCCAGGAACATGGTGCTCCATTAAACATCACAGTACTACAATCTACAAGACGACAGACTACAATCTACAATCTACAACATAAAGTGCAAGAGTGCAACGCGTGCAACACTGCAGACAATAAATGATACAAACAACATAAAGTGCAGACACAACATAAAGTGCAGAGTTGAGTGTACACATTGAGGTAGTATATGAAAAGGGAATAAATAAATGTAAACCTTGTGTGTGAGAGAGACATTGTAAAGTAATAATGCATTATTGTCCACTGTGCAAAGATTACAGTGTGAGTGATGTGTTCAACAGTCCGTGAGAATCAGTCCAGTCCCTCAGAGTTGAGAAGTCTGATGGCATGAGGAATTGAGGTAGTATATAGGGAAAAAAAGTCTAAAGTCCATCCCATGCCTCAGGTGGTGCCAATCTCCGTTTCTGTAACCCTCAGCCTCTCGCCTATACAGCTACAGTGGGGGGCTAGTCCTCTGGTAACCATGAGAGTTTGACTCCCCACTTGCATCTGTATTGCAGCATGCCTTGCCAGACAGCAGTAGGTGCCATTTTTATGATGGTCTTTGGTATGACCTGACCACAAGTAGAACTCGCAATCTCCTGATTGAGAGGAAGACACACTAACCACTAGGCCAACTCATGGTCAGTATATGAAAAAGGGAATAAATAAATATAAACCTTGTGTGAGAGACATTGTAAACATTGTAAGTAGTAGTGCATTCTTGTCCACTGTGCAAGGACTGCAGTGTGAATGGTGTGTTCAACAGTCTGAGTGTTATCAGTTCAGTCCCTCAGAGTTGAGGAGTCTAATGGCATGTGGGAAGGAACTGTTACAGAGTCTGGCTGTGAAGGCTCGAATACTTCAGTACCTTTTTCCAGATGGCAGGAGGGTGAAAAGATTGTGTGAGGGGTGTGTGAGGTCGACCATGATGCTGGTGGCTTTCCAGATGTAGCGAGTGGTATAAATGTCTGTGATAGAGGGAAGAGAGACTCAGATGATCTTCTCAACTGTCCTCACTATCCAGTGTAGGGTCTTGCGATCTGAGACGGTGCAATTTCCAAACCAGACCGTGATGCAGCTGCTCAGAATGCTGTCAGTAGAATACTGTGAGGATGGGTGATGGGAGATGGGTTTTCCTCAGCCTTTGTAGGAAGCAGAGATGCTGTTGGGCTCTCTTGACTATGGAGCTAGTATTGAGGGACCAGGTGAGGTTCTCTGTCAGATGAACACCAATGAATTTGGTGCTCTTGACGTTCTCCATGAGTGAGCTGTTGATGTACAGTGGAGACTGGTCACTCCGTGTTCTTCTGAAGTCAACAACCATCTCTTTTGTTTTGACCATGTTCAGAGACAGGTTGTTGACTCTGCACCAGTCCAATAGCCATTGCACCTCCTCTCTGTATGCTGACTCGTTGTTCTTACTGATGAGATCCACCACAGTCATCCACCACAGTCATCAGCAAACTTGATGATGTGGTTCAAACTGTGAGTTGCTGCACAGTCGTCAATCAGCAGAGTGAACAGCAGTGGACTGAGCACACAGCCCTGGGGGGCCCCAGTGCTCAGCATGGTGGTACTGAAAGTTCTGCTCCCAGTCTGGAAATCCAGGATCCAGTTGCAGATCCTTTACTGGGGATGTTGTCTGCAGAGGGAGGTGTTCAGGCCCAGTAGGCTCAGCTTTCCAATTAGCTGCTGAGGGATGATTGTGTTGAATGCTGAAATGAAGTCTATGAACAGCATTCGTATGTATGCGTCATTCGTGTCCAGGTGGCTAAGGGCCAGATGAAGGGTGGTGGCTATGGCATCATCTGTTGACCAGTTACGGTGATACGTGAACTGCAGGGGGTCCAGTGAGGGATGCAGCAGGGTTTTTATGTGCCTCATAATGAGCCTCTTAAAGCACTTCATGATGATGAGTATGAGTGCAATGGGATGGTAGTTATTGAGGCAGGACACTGAAGACTTCTTCAGCACAGGGATGATGATAGTGGTCTTGAAGCACTTTGGAATGATGGCATTGCTCAGGGAGATGTTGAAGATGTCAGTGAGAACATCTGCCAGCTGGTCCGTACATCCTCTGAGCACTTTACTGGGGATGTTGTCTGGTCCAGCAGTCTTCTGTGGGTTGACTCTGCATAGAGTTTTCCTCACATCAGCTGTGGTCAGACACAGCATCTGGTTGTTGAGAGAAGTTATGGTCTTCCTCGCTGCCACACTATTCTGTGCCTCAAACTGTGCATAGAAGCTGTTCAGCACATCTGGAAGGGAGGTATCATTGTCACAGGCAGGTAGTGTTGTCCTGTAGTCCGTGATAGCCTGGATGCCCTGCCACATACACCGTGTGTTGCCGCTGTCCTGGAAGGAGCTGTGGATTCTCTGGGCATGTGCGCGCTTTGCTGCTCTGATGGCCTGAGACAGTTTGGCCCTCGCTACTCTTTGGGCCGCTCTGTCACCTGCTCTGAAGGCAGCATCTCAGATCATCAGTAGTGCACACACCTGTGCAGTAATCCATGGCTTCTGGTTGGTGCGAGTGGTGATGGTCTTAGAGGCTGTAACATCATCAATGCACTTGCTGATGTGGCTGGTCACTGATGCTGTGTAATCCTCTAAGCTAGTGCAGTTGCCATTGGTTGCAGCCTCCCGAAACATATCCCAGTCAGTTCTCTCAAAACAGTCCTGGAGAGCAGATATGTCTCCTTCTGGCTAGGTTTTCACCTGCCTTAGAACTGGTTTGGAGCATCTGACGAGCGGTCTATATGCTGGAATTAGCATAACAGAGATGTGTTCTGAGTAGCCGAGGTGGGGGCAGGGCTCCACCCGGTACGTGTTGGGAATGTTTGTATCAACAAGATCCAGCGTGTTTGCCCCTCTTGTTGCAAAGTCCACATACTGATGAAATTTAGGGAGCACTGACCTGAGATTCACATGGTTGAAATCTCCGATAACAATAAACAGTCCATCTGGCTGTGCATTCTGCAGTTTGCTGATAGCACCATACGGTATACAGAGCGCTTCCTTAGCATTAGTGCTGGGGGAATGTAAACTCTGATTATGGATACGGAAGTGAATTCCTATGGTAAATAAAACAGTCTCCATCTAATGGTCACAAACTCCACTAGTAATGAGAAATTACCAGAGACTAGCACTGAATTCCTGCACCATTCTATGTTGATGTAAATACTCAAGCCACCCCCAAGAGTCTTACCACACAGAGCTGCATCTCTGTCAGCTTGGAACGAAGCTAGCCCATCCAGCTGAATGATGTTGTCTGGAACCCAGTCGCTGAGCCACGTCTCCATGAAAACAAGGATGCAGCAGTCTTTAAACTCATGCTGGGTAGTCCGCTGGAGTCAGATATAGTTTAGTTTATTTTCCAGGGAGCAGACATTGGAGAGTAGAATGGATGGGAGAACTGGCCAGCTAGCTTTATTTTGTTTTCCAAAGTAAAGGATTAAAAGTGGTTTTATTGTGTTTCATTGTTTTTCTTTCATGTTGCTTCTGCTTCAAGACCTGCCAATAAATAGTGCAATTCAAAGCAGTATTACAGTATGTGAACGATTCTTTTTAATATATCGGTATAAAATGACTGCATATCCTGCACTGACTTATTTGTTTACTGATTTGTCATATCATCCGAAAGTACTTCAAAAAGATCTCAGCCTCACCCAGAACACATCACAGGAGAAAGATTGTTCTTGCATTGTTTTTCAGCATAGTAGTCTCCTTTAACTTCATCACACTTGGTCCACTGATGTTCAAGCTTCACTATCCCTTCACAGAAGAAGGTCACATTTTGAGCCTCCAGATCCTCCTCAACAGCATAGATGACTTCATCATCACTCTGAAAATGGCGACTACACAAGTGGGATTTCAGTTTGGGGAACAGATAGAAATCAGACGGTGCCAGATCAGGTGAGTGAGATGCATGGGGCAAAAGTTCAAAGCCACATTTGGCTGCTTCTGCCACGGCCACCTGTGCTGTGTGGACGGGCGCATTGTCCTGGAGCAACAGCACAGCAGCTCGAAGCTTTCCTCTCCTTTTGTCTTTGATCGCTTCTTTCATTTTTTTTGTGGACAGTGATATAAAGCTTTATAGTACAATTATGCCCCAAAATGGGAGTTACGCCCTTTGTTTCCGGGTGAGGGCAAGAACATTTTGAAGTACCCTCGTATAAATGTACAGTACAATGAATCTCCCAGCTCTTTCAGTGCTGAATAAACTCAAAAATAATGCAGCATGCATAATTGATTAATTTGACATGACAACCCACCTGATTTCTAGAGGATACTTAGATTGATGAACTAGCACAAGTGGAAGGATGTTTGAAGGAGAAATGAAGCAAAAAATCAATAACCCAGATATGTTACTTTAAGTTAAAGGTTGTGATGAAAGAAGAGTCAATGTGTAGGTTTATCATAACCTTTAGTGGGTTAGGACAGAGAACGCTTGTGTTTGTGTGTGTGCTGGGGATAATAGGAAACTCGTTCACTAGTGTTAGGTGACCTTCATAGGCAAGCTTCAGTCACTAATATCACTGATATTTGTCTAAAATCATGATGCAGATGTACAGTAAGACTCTCTGTAATAATTAAAGCATTTGGTTCAAATGTGTTATGTTTTATGTGACAAATGTCTCCAATATAGCAGTAATACAATAACTAGAATTACAGAAGGGATATGTTTGTTGAAACTGCCCCAAAACCAAGGAAAGAAAAAAACAACATCAGGTCAGTATGTCTACAGCTTAAAAAGGAAATTATGATAAATATTCATTGATAAATTATGCATTATGCAGATCTTTACACTCAAGTTATAACCCCAATTTCAAAAAAGTTGGGATGCTGTGTAAACTGTAAATAAAAACAGAATGTGATAATTTGCAAACCATGGAAACCCTATATTTCATTGCAAATAGTACAAAGACAACATATCAAATGTTGAAACTGAGAAATGTTATTGTTTTTTGAAAAATATATGCTCACTTTGAATTTGATGTCAGCAACATGTTTCAAAAAATTGGGACAGGGGCATGTTTACCACTGTGTTGCATCACCTCTACTTTTAACAACACTCTGTGAACATTTGGGGACGGTGGAGACCAATTGTTGCAGTTTTGAAAGAGAAGCATTGTCCCATTCTTGCCTTTTATACAATTTCAGTTGCTGAACAGTTCGGGGTCACCTTTGTCGTATTTTGTTTTCAATGGGAGACAGGTCTGGACTGCAGGCAGGCCAGTTTAGCACCCAGACTCTTTTACTATGGAGCTATGCATTGCATTACGTTGACGGCATTTAGCAGATGCTCTTATCCAGAGCGACATACAACATACCCAGTTCATCCTGGAAAGCATTTAGGTGCCTTGCTCAATGGCACTTCAGCCATTCCTGTTACTCCAGGGAATCAAACCAGTGACCTTCTGGTCCCAAAGCTGCTTCTCTAACCTTTAGGCCATGGCTTCCCCACTATTTTCAATGAAATATAGGGTTTCCATGATTTGCAAATCTTCACATTCTGTTTTTATTTATGTTTTGCACAGTGTCCCAACTTTTTTGGAATTGGGGTTGTATCTTGATGTGCAGTATGAAGCCATGGAGATTATTGGTTTATGAACATATTCATGTATTTATTAAATGAAATTAAAGCATATGTTTCAATAATCATCATGTCTGTAGATAAAATATTTGCTGTGGCAAACTAACCACATTTTCAGGACAATAACATGTCATGATGTCATGACCTATTCATGAAATCTAGATATGTATTGATTTGTTTCCCTCTAAGCATCAGGAGTGTAGGGGGTTAGCTCACCTGGCAGTGGTTTTGGTATTTCTTGGATGGTCTACCCACTGTATATATCTGGTTGGGGCTGAGACCCAGCATGCTGTAGACGGAGATGTCCTTCATGGAGCCGTAGGCTGAGTTGATATTAACATGACACTAACAACAACAACAACAGAAGGTAGACGGTGAATTTCTGTTAGAGAATTTCAGGTACTGGAAGTATGCAAATTTTGGTAGATATGTGATATGCACTCAATGGCCACTTTATTAGGAACACCAATCATGTGGCAACAGCACAATGCATAATATCTTTCAGATGTGTTTGTTCATATCAACCATTAGAATGGGAAATACATGTGATTTCAGTGATGAGATCTCAGTGACCATGGTCTAGTTGTTGGTGTCAGACATGCTGTTTTAAGTATTTCAGAAACTGCTGATCTCCTGGGGTTTTTAATGAATTTCACAGAAACTGAAAAGCTGATGATTGGAAAAATGCTGCACGGTCTTTACTTCAACTATCCATATACAGTGAGCATGTGCCCCCTGTAGCTTCAAGTTCTTGTTATTCTTTCTGTTGTCTGTTATTGTAGCCCCACTGCCTCATGGTTTGACATGTTGTGCATTCTGAGATGTTATTTGAGTTACAGTATTCTTCCTGTCAGCTCAACCCAGTCTGGCCATTCTCCTCTGACCTCTCTCATCAGTGTTTCCACTCACAAAACTGCAGCACACTGGATTTTTATTTTTTTTTTTGCACCATTCTGTTGAAGAAACACATGAAAATCCCAAGAGATCAGCAGTTTCTAAAATACTCAAACCAGCTTGTCTGACACCAGCAATGCCATAGTCAAAGTCACTGAAAGCACATTTTCCCCCATTCTGAAGCTCTTTTATGCATTGCACTGCTGCCACGTGATTATTGATTAGAAAACGGCACAAAGGTGTATTAATGTTTCTAATAAAGTGACAAAGTCAGTGTATTTGTATCGGTGGGTAAGAATATAAAAGGGCAGGAGAAAGAAGAGGTAGGCTGTGCCTTTGGCCTCAAAGCTATGCCACTATTTATCTTAATTTATCTAGAAGTTTTCCTCTATTTCTTTTCTCTGTTTATCTGTAATGATGCTGCTGGAATCTTAATTTCCCTGAGGGAACCCTCCCAGAGGGATCAATAAAGTTTAATCTAATCTAATTATACAAATATTCTTCATAAAGTAGAATGTTTACTAACCACAGTGAAATTGTAAGCATTAATAAGAGTGAGAAATATACATCTGGACCCAATAACATGCCTGTGTGTTTAAGACTCCACAAGAGGAAAAAAAAAAAAAAAATTTCCTGTAAAAATGTTATGAAATCCTCTGAAGGGTTAACAGTTCTAATCTCGCCTCCGAAAGACAATAATGAGCTCTCTGTTGTCTAATAATGACTTTAAATAGAGGTGCAACCAAACCAGCATAATTACAAACACAATTTAGACCAGCAGGATATTTCTATGTCGATTAGTTACCTGTGATTCTGCTGACTTTGTTCCTTGTGAGGAGTCCTGCGATTCCAGCTACATGAGCACCCAAACTGTAGCCCAGGAGGTGAAGCTTGTCCCATGGATAATCCAGCTCGGCCTGTCAGCAAGAAACAAGCAAAGCAAGACCGTTTTTCATAGGGGAGGTGCTTTAATCACAAATTATTTATATGGGCGTAACAGAGGAACTACCCATTTCTATTCAGTCGTACAGTATACAGTGTAAACATCTGCACTGTGTACCTTTGAATAGAAAAAAAAAAAAAAACAGGAAAATGTGTCTCTACACTTCCAGAAAAAAAAAAAAACCTGTATGGTTCCTTGTGGCTAGAGTGGTACCCTTATCTTTTTTACCTTAAATATTTACAGTATCTTTCACCTGGAAATGGGGGTATAGTGTATCTTTAAAATAGATTTAATTGGACTATAATTACCTTTGAGAGTAAAACTTTAAAGCTATGCCACATGCATCTTTCTAGGTAAAAGCAATACACACTAAAGGTACAAAAGATGTACTCTTGATAGTCAAGTGACAAGGAAAAATACAGTTCAGTACCTTTTTTTGCTCAGAGTGCACAATGTCAGCATGCTAAATACAAAATATGGGTGAATTCTGCAAAATTATGCATAATTTAAAACAAAAGGCAGAATCTAGGGCTGAATTCTCTCAATATTATGATGTCAGAATACAATTTCATGGAATCATAATTTTTTTTTTTTTTTTACATTTTTATAATTCTTTAGATAAATGTAATTATAAAACGAGAGACAACATCTGATTTAATGTTTAAATTTTGTAGTTTAAAATTGTAAAATGTTTTTAAAAATACTAAATACTTTTTTACGAAATATTTTTCTCTTATTTTTAAATGGAACATTACTGTATTGTTGGCCATTTGTGTGCTAGCCTATACATTGTGATACATTTTGTGCCTTTGAGAATCATATGATATTTTTGTCATATCACCAACCCCTTGTATGAGCACCATAAAATTATTCTGAAATGATGTTTTATGCAAGAGCAGCAAATATTACAACTGAAAAGAAACAAAATGTCTTCAGAGGATGCAAGAGAGTTTGTAGGTAGTCACAAAGACAAAGGCAGGACAAACATGTTATTAGAGAAGATGCATGCAACTTTTAGAAAGGGAGCTGCAAACTTTAATTATTTTCACTCAACTGTACATTTTACATAATATGCTACCACTTTGCAGATAGACGTATTCAAATTTCAATCTAGTCACAGTTCTATGGAGTCTAAGCTTATTCTCTGACCTGTAGCCAGTTGACGAACTTGGCCACATCATGGCCCACGAGCTTGGTGTAGGCGGCTGAGGTTGGGTAATGTTGCTGTGCCCGGATCAACCAGTCCACCACGATGACGTTGGCTGTTGGCTCGCGTTCGTACAGCGCAGTCACCAGTTTGGAAATCCAACTCTCATAC
The DNA here is from genome assembly GCA_026167865.1 of Notarius quadriscutis. Taxonomy (NCBI): domain Eukaryota; kingdom Metazoa; phylum Chordata; class Actinopteri; order Siluriformes; family Ariidae; genus Notarius; species Notarius quadriscutis. Next base: position 27,939,094 of record JANZLB010000007.1, read on the forward strand.
ATTCCAGTGACCTAAACACAGATCAGGTGATCAGTGTATGGGAAACATGCTCACACTCACTTTAACACAATAAGAATTTATGCACTTACCGTCCAGCCATGAATGACTATAAAAGTCTTGGTGTCTGGATTGAAATTGCACTCTTTAATGGTGTCCCGCTGGCCAGGAACTATGTAACATAGATCATCCTCTGGTTCCTCGATTGTTCTCAGAGCAAATTTGGACTCAATGTTGCTGAAATCCACCAGCCATTCTGTAGAGTTGGTTGTGCTGTTGCCTATTTAAATACAAGTTCACAAATAACATTTGAAGGCTTTAAAACTGAATGCTTTGAAATGATTTCGTGCTGCAATACACTTTTAAATGGGAAAATAAATATATTTCCTTAAACACTTATGAGTTCTTGCAACTTTTGAAATATTTGCCAATCATATAAAATTCAAACTGCAATAATAATAGAATGCACAGACTTGTGACACCTGAAGATCTACAGATTTAAGGTTTTTTTTTTTTTTTAAACCTTGCTAATGATGCAATGCAAAAAAAATAAGCAGACAGAAATCACAAGGAAGAGCAAAAGTAAAAATGGAGCACATTGCACAACAGTTGTATTAAATTCTAAGAGTCTGTAATGCAAATAAAGCTTAGTTCATTCAACAAATTGTGTTTGAATAAGTTGCACCAATAAAAAAAAAAAAAAAAAAAGGTTCCTAATTTTAAGCAGATTTATCATTTTTGCTTGCATTTGTGTGAAATCAGAGAGTCTGTGCAGGGGCCCCAGCACACTGACTCAGCACTGGGGGCTCCACAATGTGTTTCATTTCATCTCACCCTACATTTCACATCAGTTTACATAAAGAAGGGATACCTTTTCCTTTAAATGCTACTCCAACCTGAAGGAAATCATTAATAATAAATACAATAATATAATTTGAACCATTACTACTTACTGAATGTGCTTGTTTCCACTGTTGGAGTAACTGTGGTTGAAAAACTGGAAGAAAGACTCAGAAAATACATCCAGATGATGAGCAAAACAAGGTTTTCTCTTCCCATATTCTCTTCAAGACAAAAGGCTAAATATTTACTCGGGTTTTAAAAGGTAATAATTGTGAAATAAAGTCTGATTTAGTCCGGGTGAGAGTGCTGAGTGTGGCTGGCCTGAGCACTTTCAGCACTTCCACTAGTTTGAAAGAGTCACTGCTACAAGCGTGACTTTATGCTTCCAGCGGACCGCCTATATGCAAATCATTCACTTCCTATTGGTCCATATGCAAATAAGCTGTAAAATTATTGGGCGGAAGGCGGAGTATAAACAGCAAAAACCTCAACGCCCACCACCACCACCACCAGTCTTTTAATCCTTCACTACTGGGATTCGTGTAATCTTTGAGATTGCTTCTTTTAACAATAAATAATTAAATACGGAGGCAGATTATTAATATTAATCGATCTGTTCATAACAATATTTTAATATTTATTCAAGATTCAAGAGAGCTTTATTGTCAACAAGTATACAGTGCATTAAAATACCGTTTTCCTCAGACTCCCCATAGTATACATCTAGAGAAATAGAAGATTACAAAATAAAGTACTATCTACAGCTATCTAAGTAGACATGTACCTATATAAACATCTAGCTATTATATATACTGAGTTATACTTCTAAAAATAATCTCTATACTCTGTATTTATTAACTGAATAATTTATATTTTACTTTTTTAATTTATTACTTTGCAATATTATAGTTACATAACTTATTTACGATTATCCATTAATTTAAGCTTCACAAATGTTAACAGAGGCTAAGGCAAATGAATCAGCATGATTAAATCAGCCCTGATAAATACATCCTAAATCCAAATAATCTCCCACATCAGATGTTTTGCCAGGTTCCAGACTGTTTATTTAATTGATCATGTCACTATTTGGCTTGTGTAAAAGAAGAAAAGCACCAGCATTTCCCAGCAGGAGCAGCAGCACTGGTGGCGACTACAGTGTGGAGGCTGATCCGTAGTGAGGAGTTTGTCCTGATCTTGGCACTGATAGAAGGAATGTCATAGAGCTCGGGTTCTGAGTTTGGGGAGCAGGTCACTGGGTGTGTGAGCAAGCATTGAAGCTGATTGGTTGGACAGTGGTGAGCAGAGCATAAGCACACTGCACAGCCGAGACATTTTTAACCCCACTCTTGTGTGAGTTGGGGGTTGTAGGGGTGGAGAGGGGTGGGGGGTGTTGTTATATGAGCATGTGGGTGTTTTCTGCTCTGACCAGTCACCATTTTGTCTGCATAGATTGTAGGAGAGGTATTATGTAACTAAACATGCATGTACACATACACACAACATATACACAAACACTGGCGAAAGTTATCAGAGTCACATGTTTGAGTAGTCTGTGTGCAAATGCAACTCCTGAAATATGCACTAAGAAGCTTAATAATGTTGCAATTAAATCTCCAGTTAAGGAGAGAGGAGACATTTTGCTTCGCCTTGTACTCAGCAGACGTGAAAAGTAATTGTAGTAATGTATTATTATTATTATTATTATTATTATTATTATTATTAGTAGTAGTAGTAGTAGTAGTAGTAGTAGAAGTAGTATTTAGGCATAATTTCTGGTTACTTGAGAAATATTGAAAAGGAACATATTCTCTTAGTCAAGTACACTTCTGTAAGAAATACACACGTTTTTCACTACTTACATTTTAACTGACACCCTCCACGTACTTGTCAGATATCATGGCTCTTATTATATTAACTGCAATTTGGTACTTTTTAACTTTATCCATTAAGTAAGGAATAAAACACTTGAGGCATGTAACTGTTACTGGAAAATAATCAACAGGAGGATAGTGTGATGTGGCACAATGCAGGTTCAGGTGACTGTTACCACCCCTTCGTGGATGATTTTCCAATAACATTTCCACATAGAGGATTTAAGGACTCCCTAAAAAGTAAAAAAAAAAAAAAAAAAGGTTTATGAGTGGAATTTCCTTTGCTGGCACTCAATTGCTGTATCCTTTCTCTAGCCCCATAAACAGACATTTACAGTGGTGCTTGAAAGTTTGTGAGCCCTTTAGAATTTTCTATATTTCTGCATAAATATGACCTAAAACATCA
>JANZLB010000007.1:31402534-31413920 GCA_026167865.1 Notarius quadriscutis
TAACAATAATGTATTGTCTTTGTTTTGTTTCTCTATTATGAAAGCCCTCTATTTCCACCGCTAATTTTACCATCAGACCATTTTTTTAATTTTATTTTATTTCACGCGCTCGCTTCATATTTTTCCTGAAAAAATCCGAGAACCAACTAATTAAATTGGTGTGGCCTAGATATTTACTGGAACAGATACCACGACTCTGCTGAATTCTCAATTCTGATTGGTCAGGTGTTGATTAATTTGCTCCAACAACAGATCTGATTAAATGAAATGTTTCTATTAATATATTCATATTAATCTAACATGCTACCGTTTGTGTAGTTCATACATGGGAAATTGTATCTCATAATCTTCACATAATCTCAGTCTAAAAATAAACATATTAAAAATATCTTGTCACAAAATCTTTGATATGGTGACGCGTTTATGAAAGGAGTCTTCAAGGGAGCAAGAAATTAGAAGCTGGTGAGGAATTGACTGTCTATAGCTGTGATAACAGGAGCTAACTTGCTTCAAGGATGTTCTGCAGTGTTTAAAAAAAAAAAGATAAAATAAAAAAAGCAGGTCTTGTTCATTCATGTAAAAAATAATAATTAGCAAACTGTGGTGGTGTAAGATGAGTAAAACGCTTTCAGCTGTTCTGTTATTGGGGCAGTAAGAGCCCACTTCATGCTGCATTGTGTTCAGCAGCATTCTTGAAAAGGAACAGAAATATGGGATTGCCTTCATCAAGAGGAATATTTAACAGTTATTCCACGAAATCGAGTCGTATATGAGCTGATAGCCGACGAGGTGCGTAGCGCCGAGTTGGCTATAAGCCATGTACAACGAGATTGAGTGGAATAACTGTTTTACTCTATCCACATTCACTGGATTTTGAGAAACAGAGCGTTTTTATTTTTTGCAAATTCGATAAATAAAAACTTTATACAAAACGTCCGACAAAATCACTTCCGCTTAAAATGTAAACAAACCGGCGAAATGACGAGAGCAATTTGTGAAAAATGCTATAATAATAATTCTTGAAAAATTTTAAAAAAGATACGTTCTTACCATCAAATAATTCAAAATTCCATATTTTGTTGCTTTTTTTGTATTTTTGTGAGTTTTGTTTTCAAGTAGTCTTTATTTCATCCTCAGTTGGTTCAGCAACACGCTCCGCCATTTTGTTTTTCTCTACTCATGGTATATGAGTTGATAGCCTCGTAGTAGCCAATCAGGGCGCATGATTGCTCATATCCAGTGAATGTGGACAGAATAAATGCAGTTGGAGTACATTACAAGATAGCAAAGTTTACTTTTTTCTAAAGTGGGCAGTCTTCATCTTAGTAGTGCACAACTGCTGCCTACCTACGCAGCCTCTTCTTGGACAGTCCCAGTTTACATGCATGACAATATTTTGGTGAGTGCTTAAAAAAAAATCCTTTTAATAAATTCCTGGACAAAATCTGTGATTTCACTGGATTATTTATGACGGGGGGGTTAAGACTGAAGTGGTACTGAGGAAAAAAAAGGAACATACATTTTTGCATTTTAAAATAAACACCGCATTTCTTGTTCTCTATTCTTTCGTTCTCCCACGTGAGACGTGAAGAGTGAGTAGGTTACAGAGGATTAGTTAAACAGGACCTGTGTGAAGACAGAGGAAGATGGAGGACAGAGGAGACTGTGAGGAACTCCTGACCCATGCTCCCTTTTTCTCTCAGGGAAAGCCTCCGCTCTCCCTTTCTCTGTCCTTAAGCGCAACTCTGCTGTTCTGTAAGCTGCTCTGAGGAACACGCAGCCCTGATATGAGCTGCACTTTCTAGAAAAAGGCAGGAAAAGCAGGCAGATGAGGAGGAGGAGGGAGGAAAAAGTTCTTGGCCTTTTCCCAGGAAAGCAGAGAGAGAAGCAGGATCCCAGCATTCCCTTGGGATATGCTGAAATATACAGCCCTGGGCAGCTTTCAATTTACTCTCTCTCTCTCTCTCTCTCTTTCTCTCTCTCTCTCTCTCTCTCTAAATAGTTGGGCTGTGAGAGAAAAACTGGGCTTGTCAGGGATCTAATGTGTGTTTTGACCTCTTGTAGCCCCTTATGTGGAAAAATATGAAGACGTCTCTGCAAGCATGGTTTCTTTTGAGAGATAGTGGAAATACTCGTTTAAAAAAAGATCTACATCCATTAAATGCACAATGTCTTTGAGCTGAGAGTAACCACAGTATCAGAATAAGTATACAAAAAGCTTGGATAAGTCTTAATATAGACAAAAACAAGCCTATTATGGAGATACATGCAGTATCTCCACTAGCCACAACAGAAAACATCCTGTACTGGGTTTGCCCTTGCTCTGACAGCAGGGAACCTCTGAAAAAGTCCAGCACAACGCTGCATGATACCACCTGTCCCATTCGCTCCAGAAGAAAAACACAGAGAGAACTGACTATTGTTTTTTTCCCTGCTCTGGGTCTGGATGTGCTGTGAGGGGAGAGGAACACCCGTGTATGACCTCTGTCAGTCCTGATTTCCTGCTGGAGAAGAACTGTGTCTGAGGAGGCACGATTGAATAAAAGAAAAAGTGTTGTCAGTAACAGATCGTCATTTGCCAGAGATCTAATCTTAGTGAGTACCGTGAGACCCTCCCCTCGTGACATGGCGAGAGGAATGCAGCTGAGTGGATGGTCTGTTTGTGTCCGGATCTGTGTGTGTGTGTGTGTGTGTGTGTGTAGGCGTGCTGTATTTCAGTGCTCTCTGAGAGCCAGCATGACAGACTGCAGCAACAGCAGAGAAGTACAGGAGAGGTGCATGATGGGGGTTCGTTGCTGTCAGGAGCATGGACACACCTGTCTCTAGAACAGAGGTGTCAAACTCAAATCCTGCTCAGGCCACATTATAATTTTTATGAGCCCCAGAAGGGCTATAATGTAAGACAATTCATTTTTATTTATTCTATCGATTGACACCAATAACTGGCTTTGAGAGAAAAACAGGCCTAACACAGACTTAGACCTAGGTGATAACGTTTATTAAACGTAAAGTTTTTTCAATATATATCTGTTTCCAAATATTACAGTAGAATACAATGGAATGTTTTACTTGTCATTGCACACAGTACAATGGAATTTAAGGTGCATGCTTGAATAGTGCTATAATCGGACAGGTAAGTAAAAGTACTATGAAGACGATATAAAATAAAATATAAAAAAATTGTTATAAAATTGCTATGCAAAGTATTGCGCTGAGTCCCAGAACATGTTCATGAGTGATAGTTGTTCATGTAACAGCATAAAAATATTGTTGACTTCAATACAAAAGACAGAGAAGTGTGGAACGGATAGGGCTGGGTGAGAATCTGAGGGGGATGGAGCAGCTTTCTGCTTAACAGAGTTCATTATATCGAAAATTTTGAAAATATATCATGGTAACAATGAGATTTAAAAAGAACTCAAATGGATAGTAAGAAACTCAAAAGTCTTGCCTTTGCATTCCATCAACTTTTTTTTTTATATATTGTGTAGGTCTCTACGCTGGGTGATACATTTAGGGATTTTGAGTCCATCACTGAATCACACGAAAGGCCAACACCCGACACATTTCTGAATCGTTTTCAGACAGGCTTTGCCTGGAAAAATTTCCCTCCTCGCAAAGCTGAATAACAAACACGACTGACAGAGAAGTCAAATCTGGGACCATTTAGAAAAGTACAGGGAACTGAGGATAAATGCGCCTCGCTCTCCAACAGGAACACATACTCACGACTTGTCACTGTGGGCTCTGTGAGATAAACAAATCCACCTCAGATAAATAAACAGCGGAATAGCATTTGCACCTGGCATGAAGAGAACCCGAGTGGTGCCATAGCCACAAACACCATACCATGTGGGCAGAGAGGCCTGACCCTTCATCCCCCCGGCTTAGAAAATCAGAAAACGAAAGCCTCAATGGTCTTGGCAGGACAACGTTAGAAAAAAAAAAAAGACACAGCAATTCACTTTGGCAACCAACTTCCACCTGTACACACACACACACACACACACACACACACCGTTTGCTCTCTTTCTCAGAGAGTGGCTGGCTGCAGTCCGTAACACACTGGAAGAGTCTTGCCAAGGCGGCTGAGAGCACTAACATTGTAGTGCTCTCCAAGTCATTTCTCTCCCGCCGTCGTCTTTGCCTACAGAACAAACTCATGGTACTTACAAAACTGCCACGAAAAAATGCACACATGCAACATGCATCATGGATAACATTTTTTTTTTAACTGACCAACACAAAATTAGACAATTTGTTAATTTAATAAACAGACAGCAATTCAAATCAAAATATTTGAACAGCCAAAAGTTGAAGTCAATAAATTTATATATATTTATTTATTTCTATTTCTATTTATTTGTTTGTGCAAAACATTCATTATTGATTTTGCATTTTTTATTGATGCGATGCGGTCCATTAATAAATTGAAATGATCAACACCAATCTTAAAATGCAGCTGATCAATGGGACTGCGTGGCATTCTCTAATTCATAATATCATGAAAATCATAAATAACTGCAGAACCCTTACACCATTCAATAAAGAAATAAAATCTATTCAAATATATAGTGCTGTGAATCACAACAGGAAAGCGTGCCTTTTGGAGAAAGCGAGTAAAGAAAAAGGCTTTGGACACATGCTCAGTTGTGAACAGCACCCGGCTCCAAGTCTCTGGCGTCTACCCGAGAGTCTTAGAGGATCCAAATTCATGCCAGCCAGAGCTTTAGGTTTTGTTATTTCAACCCTGGCAGCACATTTACATGTGGCTCAATCAGCAGGAGAAGAGAAAGAGTGTACAAGAAAGAGTTTTTGCTCAGCTAAACACCTGCATCCTCAACACACAAATGAAAATAAACTCTTACCCAAGACATTTCTCGATAGACTGTCAATGAGAAATTTATCTGATTCATAGTCATTTGGATTGCTGTGTTTCGTGTGTTGCATTTGATTTCTCGTATCACATGTTCAAGGGACATAATCAATCACTGTGGCGTTCTGGTCTCCCTCACCGTAGCTCCTCCCCTCTTCCTCCATTTTGTGCTCACCAGTCAGCCTCCATTTTAGAACAGCAACACAAACAACAAACACCTCGCTAGCAAAAGCGTCATTCAGATTTTCTGCTTTAAGCATTTTCAGCTACTGACAATTCAAAAAATATATATTTCCAATAATTACCAAACACAGAATCATCTAATAAAAAACAAGGGCTTGAGTTTGAAAGGCGACGTCTCCAGTGCCAAGACCCCATTTAAAGGCTAGTCGTTCACGCTTTCTTTTTTTTTTCCATCTTCATTCTCCTCCTTTTTCTCTCTCTCTCTCCTTCTCAAGCTTATCCCAAGCATAGCTGTTAAATCGTCCTGCCAGACACAACTATAGAGAGAGAGAATCACGTTAGCGGCTCCCATTGTTGGATGACACAGAAGCTGCCGCTGCCAAGAAGTTCATTGCCAAGTTCAACAGTGTTCTGATACGAGGCTAGAAGGGGAAAAACACTCGGGCCGTACGCAGCCACAACAACACACCACCATCCAGAGTTAGATACTTAGATACTGCATGGATTCATTTAATAGCAACAACAATGCTGTGATATTAGTATTTATTATTAATGTATGACTCACCCCGTTACCTCACACCCTGGCAGCCATCTTGAAAGATTTGGCAACCATTTTAAAAGATCTCACCCTCCTTTGGGCAGCTGCCATCCTCAACGCCACCCTTTTGCCCAACAATAGGCTGCACGAATTAGCAAGGATGCTGCCCAATGCTACTATTGACCGAATCTATGCCAAACTAAAACAGAAATTATAATAAGAGAAATGAAACATTGGGAAAAAAATACTGATTTCTGATATTCAAGACAATTTTGTGTTTGAAATAAATAAACACTATTTGTAAAGTGGTATGTTGATTTATTAGTGCACAAATGATAACGATTAATATCACCAGTAAATTTTGGATTGTTTTACAAAAATTCACGTTTTAGCAAAAATAAAATGTTTACACCATGGAGTTTTTTTTTTTCAAAGAAAGTGCCAGTGGGAACTGTCTAAACTTATAAACTGGGTGCAGTTCATAATAAATAATCCAGAATTATTTGCATCCGGCAGCAGCTGAATAGATGAAACTTGTTCATATTATAGTCTCTGACTGATGGTGTAAACACATGCTAAATTGTTGGAGCCATGTTTCTGTGTATGTGTGTGTGTGTGTGTACCAGACCCTCAATCCTGATTGAAAGAAAAAGAGTTATTTACAATGTCTTGTTGTGTTAAGATGCTGCAGGAACCACTCAACCATAGCAATCGCAGCAGCGACGACAGATCAATTAATGAAAGCATGATTACTATTACAGGAGAGCATGGGGAAATAATGGATGTCTCCGGAAAGTGAATTAGGAGGAGAGGAACCTTGATGTGCGGACTGGGACACTGTGCCAATGAAGGACACCGTGACACAAGCCGGACTGAAACAATTTGGGAATGCGTTTGATGAAATAGTATTGATTCGGTTCCACCTCACTTAGCATAATTATCAAACGCTGAGAATTTGTACTTCCCTGCTCATTTCCTGATTTTTTCCTTTTTATTTTTCAGTAATTTGTTCAAAGACTTCAAAAATTTCCGTTTCAACTGGGGCAGGACTCAAGAACAAAACAAAACATATACATTGAGGTCCTAAACATGCGCCCACACTAAACTTTCTCCAGGCTCTGTTTTTACCCCATTTGCTCCTCTGTGTGAAGTCAAGCGGGCCTACCCTGATCTGCAGAAGAATGCCAGTGTACAGAGTCGATATCAGTCCCTCAGAGAGCCAGACTGCCGACTCAGTGCTGCAGAAAGCCATTGATAAGTAGCGAATGTCACTGGAGTGAGATTCCTCAGGTCTGTACAATGGGCTTCCTCTGTGTGTGTGTGTGTGTGTGTGTGTGCCCCCAATGAGTGGGGGAGAGGCCTCCACACCCAGACCAAAAACCCCTCTAGATGTCCTTCTACACAGTCAGAGATACATATTTTGTCTGCTGTCAGACATTTTTTCGATTCTGTGTCGTAAAAAGAATTAGGAGATCCATATTTTATGGAAAACATAAAAATCTGTTTGGGAAAACAAATAATGACTGAGACTGATTTGATACTCTGTTTTACTATTAACGCATAAAGGCAATGAAACTAGAAAAAGAAAGTTGACAACCGAGCCCAGATTTCCCTCAGGTAAACTAATGGTTGCTTGGCAAACGGTGCTGAGAATTTACATTACACAGAGACAGGTGATGGAACACACCGACACACATAACAATGTTTTCTGCTTTTTCCAGCAGTCATAACCAGCAGACAACTTTTTCATACTATATGTTTACATCTCCACCATAAACAGAATTCCCTAACAGTGCTGTGCTGCAGTGAGTAAACAGTTAAAGGGTTTCGCGGATGACTGGACTGAAAGAGACAGAATAGTGGGTTGGTGTGGAAGGATCGATGGGGCCGTTAGGGAGTGCCGTCTCTCAGGTTACTGTGTGTGTGTGTGTGTGTGTGTGTAGAGCTCATGAGGTTGTCTGGAGCTAAACCCTGACCACACACACTCCCTAACAGCTCTGCTCTCCACAAATGCCCCCTCTGCCCTCCACAAGTAGATTTTTACACCCTACACAACAAGGCATTTGGGCAACAACATAAAAAGCTTTGTTGGTCGACCACACGCACACAAAAATTACAAATCAAAATTTCTAAGTAACAATATTCATATTATAAAAAGTCGAAAATTTTTAAATCTCTAAAAAAAAAAGCACATTGGTTATATTTTCTGCAAAGCAAATATCCAACATTAAGATATTTATTAATATATTTTTATTGACATTTAAATTGCTAGATAAATAGCCTTAAAAATGTTACTCTAGTCATAGTAGTAAAACCAGTTAATTGCACAAAAGTCCAATAAATCTCCCTAGAATGACAGAAATGGCCTGGACACATGCTAACTAATTTCAAAACAGCCACAATAATTTAATTGTAAATGTCGGAGCGAGTGAATGAACTCACAGATCTACAGACGTGTGTGTATTGGCCAGCTATGCTTGCTGAGCTGTGGACGGTGTCAGCCCAGCCCATCGAGCAGTGTATCGATCTCGGCTGGGGAAATTGAGAGGGAAGCTGCAGCAGTGCAGCTAGGGTTTCTGATGCCTGTACCCATTTCTTTCTGTCTCTGCTCGAGTCTTTCTCTCTCTTTCTGTTTCTCTGAAGCAGTGCTCATGTAATATGTGAAACTCCCTCAATCACTGGTTCAGAATATCTGGCTCTAATAATACCAGAGCAACGCAAGTACACTTTACTGTTCTGAAAATGAGTGTCTTGAGTGTAGAGTCCAGAATCCAAAAGTGAATCGGTAGAAAGCGCTAACATCCACGCTTCCTGTCTGATAAAATATTAATATACTAAAATGCAATCAGCGCCAAACCCTCTATTTTATTCTCTCTTCTTAATATTGACTTCAACCTTTGAAACACTGATAGTACCATGAGCCTGGGAAAAAAAAATACTTCAGCACAAGCAAGACAGAAAACCAAAACAAAGCGAGAGTCTTCATGTGTAAGCGGACCCCTGGCCTCCAAGAGCAGACGCTTTTAGACCTGTCAAATATTCCGATCTGGATTCATGGCTAGACTTCTGCTCCCAGTCACTTGTATGGATTACACCCTTCCAGCAGTGGCAACATCTCAATGTCAGCCCTATTCCTCTACTATATCCCTCTCTCTCATACTCCCCTCCCCCTTGGTTGGCCCACCACTTTACCAGAATATCCTCAGTTGGCCTTTGGGCCTGAACCTCTGGAGGAAAGCAATACATCAGGCTGTTTATCACCCAGCAGTTCCCGCAGTAATCAATTAGTTTTTCAGTGGGCGTACCTGGGCCCTCTGGCCTGGCACTACCTGTTACAAGCCTGCCTTCCTGGAACCGCAGGGTGCAAACCTCTCCCTCTGCTCCCTTCCTCATTTCTCTCTCTCTCTCTCTCTCTCTCCCCACATTCCACAGATTACAGATGTGCTGACGGCTCTGCGCTCAGGGTCGGCCGGGTCTCCTGTCACTGCCGGGAAAAGAAAGACGTAGAAAATCCCCTGCTCCACATTTTCTACTACTCTGTGGTCATTAGTGCTTATTCTCTGGCCCTGCTGCATGTTTTGGATGGAACGTTAGCAGAAAGAAGTCAGGCAGAGTTTAAAATAAATGCAGTGTGGGTCACCATGTAGTTCAACTCTGCTGGGATGTAGTTACAGCTTACTCATTAATTCATTTCGCTTACAGATTTTAATTAATATAAGAGCAATTTTGGTGGTAGAGCTTGGGCAGATATCTTCCAGTCCATGAAATCACAAATGAGATGCCTAATTATGCCCCCCCAAAAAATCAATCACCAATTTATTTTAAACTGAATCAAGTGCAATACTACTCTAATTCTGTTTCATTGTTGTAAAATCTTTGCCGATTATTTTTTTGGTGCACAATAGCAAGAGCGAATTTCCATACATCTGTCCACTTTTGACTAAATGTTTGGTGAATAAATGACACAAATGTGTACTCATTGACATTCAAGCGCAGACAAACAGGACAAAGGAAGAAGCGGGCAGGAGTGCCAGTGTTTGTGCCCCTCGAGTGCCACTCCGAAGCGCTGGTTCCCAGGGTTGTCAAGGAGCCTGTGCCAAGGCTGTGGGCTCACACGCAGCAGGAGGAGGGCAAAGAGTGTGTGGCAGAAGGGGGTGGAAGGAGGTGGGCAGAGAAAAAGACTGGCATGGACTAGGGATTAATCTCTCTCTCTCTCTCACTCTCTCTCTTTGTCTGTGTGTATATATATATATATAGATAGATAGATAGATAGATAGATAGATAGATAGATAGATAGATAGATAGATGGATGGATGGATGGATGGATGGATGGATACTCACTCAATCAATCAATCAATCAATCAATCAATCAATCAATCAATCAATCAATCAATCAATCCCAGAGGGAAATTCAAGGTATCCAGTAGCATTTCCGCATTGCACAAGATCAATACAAAAACTAAATACAAGGAGGTCGTGTAAAAAATTAAAATACAAAATACCACATCTAAACATTTTTAAGTGTTGTGAGAAAGAATGGCAACATTAGAAAGTGATGAAGACTTTACTGTCCCAACATCTAAAAAAAAAAGTTGAATTAAAATTGAAATGTGTTTATTAAAAAAAAACAATAAAGTTGATGAGGTAAAACATGAAGTAATGTGCTGTTGTTTTGAGTGCAATACAAGTCAAAAATAATTTAGAAATCATCGTTTTCAGTTTATTTTCAATTTCAGCATACCGTCCCAAATTTTTCTTATGTGGGGTTTAGACCTTCAGACTACTCGTTACAAATCTCAAAGGTCTCTTCTTCTCTCATCCAACAAATGACTGTAGGCTATATATATTGTATCAATTCAACAGGCTCAGTTTAGCATCCAATCAGGTTCAACAATGTAGAAAAATACTTCACTCTTTATCTGCAGTGACCATCTCAAGCTATGCAACGTGCTAGATCCTTGCATTTGAATAGAGACGAACCATTAGATTAAGCAAAGACTCGTATAAAATTGGGCATATTCTTTCTTATCTAAAAGGCAAGAACTCCATCTGATAAAAAAAAAAGAATGATAAGGTAAGTTTAGCAAATGTGCAAATGGTATGTGACTATATTTAGCTTAGTTAGCGTGTTTCCTTTGTCAATGCCAGGTTACACTAGCATCAGTTTCAGTAGCTAATGTAATGGGTTATGGCAAGTCAAATTTTAGCTGATGGTGCATGTTGGTTATTGACAGGATATTTTATTTCTGATTAATTATTTAGCAAAGTAATAAAAGTTACTTCTTGAAAAGGTGCTTTTAAATAACCTTTTGCTTACACTTCAGTGTATTTGAGTAAGAATTTGACACATTGTCTATACTTTCTCTGGACTGTTTCCACCCTATTTTAAATGTTAATGAAATGCAGGGTTGACTACTACTGAGTGTTCAATCCATGACTGTATAGTCCACATAATTTACCAAAAAATTATATTACAGAATATTATTAAATGTTTATAATTCACTGAACTACAGTTATAAATATAACAACTTGCTTTTGAACCTCACGTTTGAATTTTGCAAGTTAACATAAAAGGGGGTGGGTTCACATTGATCACTGTGGATTATTATTTTTCATTGATGGTATTTTCATTGAATGTCAGTTTATGCAGGTGTTCATTATTTGGCATTTGCTTTATAATGAAAAAATCAATTAATACAAAATACTTTGGCAATGGGGCGGCACGGTGGTGTAGTGGTTAGCGCTGTCGCCTCACAGCAAGAAGGTCCGGGTTCGAGCCCCGTGGCCGG
>JANZLB010000007.1:31742492-31754023 GCA_026167865.1 Notarius quadriscutis
CGCCGGCCACGGGGCTCGAACCCGGACCTTCTTGCTGTGAGGCGACAGCGCTAACCACTACACCACCGTGACGCCTATACATATTTTGCATCTTTTCATACATCGATTGCTTCTGCCTAGGGTATGTTTTTTGAATGCTAAGTTCAGCCTGCTGAAATGCTGTGCTGGGTCAGCCTGTGGACTGTGGTCCACCAGATGAAGACACTTTTTTTTTTTTTTGTTTCAGAAATCTTAGTAAGAAATTGTGCTTACTTGTGTACATCCTCTTGCTTCTAGCAATTGGGGATGAGACCACAAGAGGCATTGAGGAGCTCGTGTCTAAGCAGAGGACCCACAGGCACAAGACCAAGTCACAAAGTGGTAGCGCAGGTTTGTTCTCATCACGTTCCATCCGTCACCAGCACTCATTTGTTCTCCCTCGTCGAGGCCATGCTCCCCCTGCTCTCCCTGCTCAGCTGCGCTCACAGCTCAAGCAGTTACTCACAGCTGGCCCCATAAGGCTGTCTGAGCTGGAGAGGTGCTATGCAGTCCGTTTTGGCAGGCCTCTCTATGTCGTGCACTACGGCTTCTACTCCATCGTTGAGATGCTGGCTGCTGCTTCAGACATGATCACGGTGAGGCAGACTCGCATGGGGTCACAGCTGATACTAAAGCCTGAAATCACACCAGTCAAACAGATGTTTGGTAGTACTGCTGCTCTCCCTAAACAGCCTGCAGGAATATCCAGAGTGTCCACTAACTCAGGTGAGCTAATAAAATGATCTGTGTCTGGGCAGGATATTGTTGTATTCCATCATATACATGGACTGTTTAAGGTAAAAGCTGTTCTTAGTCTGAATAAATCACTGAGTGAATTAATCTCTGTATCCAACCCCAGATCAGAAAAAAGTTGGGATGGTATGATGAAATTGAACTTAAAACTGAAAACAATGATTTGTAAATAATCCTCGTATTGTTTGTCCTACACTCAAAATAATACAACAGCACATTTGATGTTTTACCTCATGAATTTTCTTTTCTTTTTTTTCCCCCCCAAATAAACTCTCGTTTAAATTTTGAATCTTGCAATACAGTTCAAAAAAAGTTGGGACAGTAAAGCATTTAGCACTTTACAATGTTGCCATTCCTTCTTGCAACGCTGAAAAGATATTTAGGGACTGAAGACACCAAGTGATGAAGCGTTTCAGCTATTATTTTGTCCCGTTCTTCCTGCAGACAGATATTAAGGTGTGCATATTCTCTACTGGGGACAGAGGGGACAGGCGCACTCTTGTTCCATAGCCATGCCTTTGTAATGTGTGCAGAATGTGGTTTTGCATCGTCTTGTTGAAATCTCTTGTTGCAACACCTCTCTCTCTCTCACACATACACGCCTATCTAAGTGCACAAAGCCATATAACTGAAATAGATGTACCATAACTGTTGTGTGCTAATGATTAAGGAAGTGATTGTTTCCGCAGAAGTACTGCAAGAAACAGCGGTGCTCGGCAACATTCAGCCTGAAGCCCAGCAGAAACCCAAGGACACTGCAGCCATCAGAGTACAGGAGATTGAGTCTGCCACTCTTTTAATGCAAGAAAAGTCATTTGAGAAGTCCGTTTCAAAGGTTTCATTTCATTTTCTAAAAAAATTATAAAGCACATTGAGGGCAAGTCCTTATTTACGGTTTACAATGTCAGTCCAAGATTTTCTTATTTTTGGTGTTTTTTATAACACTTGTTTTACAGTTATATAGAGTGACTCTGCATCATTTAACACTGGCCCTTATTCCTTATCGTTGATGATCATAACATTGTCTAGTCCCCAGACTGTAATTATAAGTTGGTCGTTCTTGGTATTTATTTATTTCCTCTTTTAATTTTTCTATGCCTGTTTTGTTTATATTTACTCCCTAGTTGATTCTTCTCTATTGCACAACCAACCAGTAAACATGAAGGCTAACGCACATTCCTGGGCTCATGAACCCAGGTATCATTTTGAATTGCTGCTCAAGCAGTGTCTCAGAAATGCACTAGGAAGAGAGTGGTACTTGCATTATTCTATGCACATGAACATTATTCTTTCCATTAAGAGAACAGGGCCAACTCCATATTCTTGGACTCTTGGCCCTGGATGTACACTGCCTGGCAAAAAAAAAAAGTCACCATTAGGATTTAAATAAACAAATGCTTAAGAGCCCTTGATTGAACAGTTACTGCAGTGATCGTTTCATCTGGCTACACTTTTAACCCTGACTGATGCAGTGAGTAGCTTCTCATTTTTTTTAAACGGCTGTGTCAGAAGACATGTCCCATGGTTCTGCATCAAGACCCTGCATCAAGCAAAGAAAACAACTAAAGGACATCTGTTGAAATTGGGCTGAGAATTGTCCAAAGCATTATTAAAACCTGGAAGGATAGTGAACTATCAACTTTGTGGAAGAAATGCGGTCAGAAAAAAAATCCTGATTGAGTGATCACTTAAATGCTTGGTGAAATCGAATCGTAAAACACCAACAGAACTTTGTTTAATCGTGAAATTAAGAGCACTTCCACACTTGATGTGATGAGAACTCGCAGGACTGGGATGAAACAGCTGTGTGTCCATAAGAAAACCACTTGTTAGTGAAACTAATCAGAAGAAAAGGCTTCAGTTTGCTTGGAAGCATAAAGACTGAACTCTGGAGCAATGGAAAAAGGTCATATGATCTGATGAGTCCAGGTTTAACCTATTCCTGAGTGATGGGCGTGTCAAAGTAAGAAGGGAAGCACATGAAGCGATGTACTCCTCATGCATAGTGGCCACTGTACAAGCCTCTGGAGGCAGTGTTATGATCTGGGGTTGCTTCAGTTGGTCAGGTCGAGGCTCAGACATGTTATTTGGCAATAAAATGAAGTCAGCTGACTACCAGGATGTACTGAATGACCAGGTTATCACATCAATGGATTTTTCTTCCCTGATGGCTTGAGCATAAAATTAGGGCTCAAATTGTGAAAGAGTGGTTCAGAGGCACAAGGAATCCTTTTCACACATGCATTGGCCGTCAGAGTCCTGACCTTAACCCCATTGTAATTTTTATTTATTTTTTTTATTCATTTATTTTCTTGGGGGGGGGGATGTGCTGAAGAAGACATTACGGAGTGGTTCAACTCTCCTGTCGTCAAAACAGGATCTGGGCGAAAAATGTATGCAACTCTGGACAGAAATAAATGTTGTGTTGCATAAGGTTATTGAAATAATGCCACAGCAAAAGTGTGTGTAAGCAAAGCTGAAGGAGGTTCAAAGAAATATTAGTGTGAGAGATTTTTTTTTTTGCTGGGCAGTGTATAATAAAGCATTGAACTCATAATCTTCCGCTCTATCATCACAGCTACAAAGCATATTGCTACTTGCCTTTTGACTTCTGTCTTCATCAGTCAACTTTTCAGTTTACCAGAATTTTTATACATCATTAACAATGCTCTCATCTCTACTTATTTCATGAGTAAGGGCCACTGTATTTATGAATAGCAGTGATCTCTGAGTGATGCTTTTCCTTACAGTTAGTCACATTTACCAAATGCTTCTTTGCTTTGATGTGGCATAAATTGTTTTAAACGCATTGACCTTTATTGCCGTGTTCTGAAATATTTGAAAAAAAAATGGACTTGGTTTTATGTGGCAGCTTGAGGAGGAATTCAGGAAGAGGATTACCGAAAGTGGAGATGCAGGCACGGTTAGTCAGGAACTGAAGGAGAAGCTTCGGAAGGTTAGCCTGGGAACGAAAACCCTCATGAAATTTTAAAAAGCTATCATTGTTAAAAGTTATAACAGTTACTGCATAACTCTTTTATGCGTATCTTTTTCAGGTTGTTGCTGAGCACAGTCAAGGCATGGCCATTCACAATCTTCCCACAGAGTATAAGGTAATTCATGCTAGCAAGCTGTTGATGCTCGTAGGTGTGACCTGTTAAGTGTTGTGTGGTTTTTCTTTTTTTTTTTTTTTCTTAAATATAAAGTCTCTAAAAGACATTTTAGTGGCCAAAACATATGCAGCCTACTATATAACTTATAAAAGTCACCCTAAGTCTGTTTAAATGTATCTTAATGTGGCGATGAAACCAGTTATGTGGATTCAACAAGCACTGTGTAATGGGAACTGGACACAGGTAGGATTGGATTGCAGGCAGTCATTTTACCCCTATAATACAGTGACGGAGTTTTACAAAATAGAGTAGATATTAAATTGGCTGTAGGGTTGGGCAGTATGATATTCATCATGTTACTGATATGTGAGAATATGCCCTTCTGAGATATTGAAGGCATTGTCATATTGGTTTGTTTGTTTTTTTCATGCATTTTTAAAAAAATAATTACTTTGGAAGCAGCTGATTTTGATTTTTTTTTTTTTTGAGAATCTTGAAATCTTTTGTTTGTTTTTAAGTCTTTTGTAGATGATAAAGCTCTAGGGTAGGTCATTTTGGAGAAACCAGCAAGATTATGCTAGATTTTGAAACTATCCAACCGAAAATCATGATCACCTCATAATGAATGTAAACAATGAACATGGCTATTGTTAATACTCCTAGCTGTCTACTAGCTTGCTGACTTTAGCAGTATGTCTGCGTAAAAGTTTTATGGACGACACTGGTCACGGGCAGGATGTGTGCAGCTAGGTAGGCAGATAGCCAGGTTCCAATGAAATGATTGGACAGGCTTTTCACAGCCTTGCAACTGCCACAGATGACTGATCCTTTTTTTTTTTTTAAATAAACAGCCAGAGTATTTGATTTATTCATTGTTGTCAGGATGTAAACACTGTTTCAAGAAAAAGAACAAATTCTTATAAAAATTACTTGCCCTAGCTTTAAATCAAAGCATCACTGGACGCATTTTTCTTCTAACACTCTTTTGTTGGCAGCTTGTTAGTAGTCCCGTATATTGTGAGCCATATGTCTCCTAGAAGTCTCTTTACTTATTAAACGGTACCTTTGTGATGTCACTCATGTTGCTTATCACTCTTTCCATATAATTTGTTGGTTTCACTGAAATTGCATCTCCATGTGACATGCTTGTCAGTTTGTCTTTTGCTATTGTTAATACAAGGTATAAATATGGTTCCTCTTTGTCTCATACCAAGATATTTTCTATTCGTTTTCCACTCTTAAGAAAATGTATGGTGAGGACTTGCCCCTGGCTCAGTGTGGCTTCCTGAGTGTGACACAGATGGTTGGAGCCCTCAGCGACACGTTCTCTGTGCAGCCAAGCACTGAGGAAGGAGCAAACCACTTGCTCATTATGGAGCTGAGATCAAATGATCAGCCAGGTTCTACACCGACTTCACATTCCACCTGAGTGAGATGGCCACATTTTATTTAAAGGTTCTGACTGCAAAGTTGAATTCTGAGCAAAATGTTCCATTTCTATTGCTGTTGGAGTTTCGGGATGTTTCGCTGCGGCACGCACTGCGTATCCTATGTGTAAATGTTTTGCCGAGATAAAATGCATCCTGCGTTTCACAATTCCGGAGATTGCCAAAGCAAGTGAGCAACAATATCCCGTGACCACCGTGGGGCATGTTTGACTACTTTTAACCAAAACAAGTCAGCATGGACAAACAGTGCGGAGTCTGCTCTCCCGCCAGCAGAAAAGGAAAGGCTACCTAGTGAGTGCAGCTACAAGATAGCGCAAGGTTCAACGACGTGTCATTTTTCTGGACAGATAACTAAAACGTTCTAGCTAGCATTTAGCTATCTTAGCCTTAGAATGCATGAGCTCGACTCCATGGTAGCGAGTATGGAGTTGTACACCTGTTTTGATCTTGCAGAGAAAGAACCGATAACGTAAAAGCAGTAACGGAGAAAAGATATTCGTCTTTTGTTTCATGGATCGATTCGTGAATGTCAACCACAAATTACATCCCTACAACTCAAAACTCTCCGAGATCGATGCAGTCACGATGTTTTCCGCGCGTCGCCATCTTGGTGTGACGCAGTTCCATAGTTAAGCTAATTAGTTAAAAATTCTTGCATTCAGCTATTTCCATAGCGCCATACTATTTACTTCAAAAAGGAGGATATTCAGTCCCAAAATAGAGAAAAGCGACCCTCAGCACATCAAAATGATCACATCCACACGATATTGTTCTTGCAGGACATAGGAAAATGCTATGCAAAATTTAAAAAAAAAATTTGAAACTTTCCGATGACTTTGCAGTCAGCATCTTTAACACAGTCTACATTAGGGCGTATATCGCAACAGAATAGAACCATGAGCAGTATTTCAGGTATGATGTGTCGGCATTAATCTTGTTATAGAATGAGACTGCTTTGCGCACTATCATGCAGTAATATGCGTATACTCACTGGCCACTTTTTAATAGGAATACCTATTCACTGCTCATTCGTGCAGTCCAATATTGTGGTAGCAGCACAGTGCAGAAAATCACACGTACATGTGAAGAGCTTCAGCTAATGTTCGCTGAAACTGGATGGTTCTAGATTGGAAAAGATGAGACGATTTTCTTGTGCTCACTAGCCTCAGATTCAGTTCTTGGTAGACAGAAGTGGATCTGATATGGTTTTCTGCTGTTGTACCAGGTCCACCTCAAGGTTTGATGTGTGTTCTAAGATGCCTTTCTAGTCACGTAGTGGTTATTTGAGTTACTGTACTGTAGATTTCCTGTCAGCTCAATCCAGTCTGGTCATTCTCCTGTGACCCCTCCCTCACCAATAAGCTGTTTCTGCTGGCACAACTGCTGCTCATTGGGTGTTGTTGGTTTGTTGCACCATTCTGTGTAAGCTGTAGAAATTGTTGCGCATGAAAAGTTTCTGAAATACTCAGACCAGTCCATGTGGCATCAACAGCCGTGTATGCCATGATCAGTGTCACTGAGGTCGCATTTTTACCTCTGCCAAGGAGGTTATGTTTTCCGTAACGTTGGTTTGTTTGTTGGTTTATCTGTTAGCAACATTACGGAAAAAGTTATGAACGAATTGCTCTGAAATTTTTTCCAGAGGTGTGACTGGGCACAAGTAACAATCCATTAAATTTTGGCGGTGAACCGGATCACCTTCTGGATCCCGGATTTTTGTAAAGGATTCTTGGCGGAGGTCTGCACTCTCCGAGTGCTTTTCTAGTGTTTAAAATGGAATGACATTCTCATGGATTTGAAGCCATTCGAGCTTTTTGGTACAATTGCATTTTATACTTTGGGAGGCGGGGCCTCAGGGAAAAGTTCAGGGAAACTGTTTTTCAGTAAAAGTACAAGTGTTGAGATCTTCCTCAAGTGTCAAGTTTCAAAAATATTTGAGTAAAGGACCAATCTTCCAAAATAGTCCTGATGTACAGGAATGAAATACAACTAGTCAAGTGAGTACCCATTATTACGAGCGTAAATGAGTGTTAACACATCCTCCAATAAGTTTCCTTTTATATTAAAACCAAACTGCGCTAATCAGAAAAGAGATTCTGGTTCTCCAAAATGGCCGCCTCCGTGATGTTCAAGTGTTTGGCGAAACTCAAGTTTTATTAATGCATAGAGATAACAGTTACCTTTTGGAGCTCCAGTGCAAAATGAAATAATTGAACTTCAGAGAACAAGCATTACTTTGCTGATCGAAAAGGTTTGCAGCAAGTGGAAAATTATTTAAAAATTATTGTGAATTTCTCCAAAGCCAGTTAAAGTAAAACAACTAAAGACGGAGAGTGAACAAACAAAACTGTGAGGATTTCCTTTGAATATTTGAATATTATATTTGTGAATTGCCTCCAAATGGCAAAAGATAAAAGGAAAATAATAAGGGTCCTAAAACAGAGCCTTGGAGGACACCATATTACATTTATTAGAGTCTGAAGATTCTCCACGAAGGCTGCTTATTCTAATCCAAAGATGTCTCAGTTTTCCAACAAATATCTTTTCATTAACTTGTGCTACATTGTTTTGGGAATACTTCAGTGTGACAGATTTCAAATACTTCAAGATGACTTCCATGAAATTTGGTTTGGGCGAGAAGGTACTGTCTTGACTGTATGCAAAAAACTCATTATGATGAGCAACCAAAAGCTTCTGGAATATCTTGAAATGATCAATGCCTGAGACTTTGAAACCATTTGAACAGATCAATTTTGAAGCTTCTGCTATCATGAGATCCATAAGCTTGATGGTTCAATTGGTTCATGACAGAACTTTTTCAAAGTGATTTCAAAAATAAAGAAAGAAAAGCATTGGAGTTCTGGATACCTTTGCACCTGAACCCAACTCTAAAGCTTGGTGAGGAATTGAGAAAAATTTGTGTTGCAACAGTCAGGAGTCAGAGAGCACTGAAACATTCCTGCAGTGTTCGAGATTCAAGGAAGTGGAAAGACTTCGCAAACAGATGGTGCAAACTAGAAGAGACAAGAAACTGGGAGGACAAGGGGACATTTCTGAGAAACTGAAGCTCATCAGCTTGTTTTATCTTCATTGCTAATCTAGCAAAGAGCTCCTTTAGGAGCTGAGGAAAGGAGTCGAAAAAGGTGCAAAAGAAGAGAATTTCTGCAAAATCTGAGCAAACAAAACCCAAACCCAAACTGAGAAACCTGGGGCCAACCTTGCCTCCAGGTAAAGCTGTGATCTGAGACTTGGTAAATAGGTATACAGTATGAATGGGACTGCTGAGAGCAATGCCACCATTTTGGATCAACTCCACTCAGAGTCTGTAGTTTCAGGATTAAAGCATTGGCTCGAGTTTTGCTTTTCTTTACTTAAAAGAAAAGTAAAAAGCTCGAGTTTTGCTTTGCCTTCCGAACACTTTCACCTCGACATTCAAAACAGGAAATCTGCTTTGGTTTTCATTGGCTGGGGAAGCAAGTGTTGGTCTCCACTGAGTGTGATTGCTGTGGTCTCAGCTGCCTAAAGAACTGTACCAAGGGGAACAAAGAACCAGGGTTCCATTCAAATCGACGAAACACTGCGTATGTCAAAGCAGTCTTCAAGAGCGTCTTTTGACATGCTTTCTCTTGTAAAGAGGCAGGAAATGAATCAAACTGGTGACAGACTTCTGCTTCAACACAATCCTGCTTCAACACTTCTGCTTCAACACAATCCAACACAATCACAGCAGCTCATTTTCTCTTTCCGATGGGCCGTTTGCATTTTGTCGTCTGAAAAACAAAGGTGAAAGATGAGCGAGAGAAATGCGGTCCATCATCTGTGCGTGGAGTGAAAGACAAAAGAAAATTGTCTTCAACGAAGCTCTGAGGAAGTTCACATGGTCATGTTTTCACACTGCGACATACTCAGCTGGGTCAGAAAGGCTCCAATCCAAACACACTTCATATTCATTATCTTTAAGACTCAGATTACGGCCTGCGTCTGTCCTGCCAAACCACAACTGTGCGGAATGAGTTTATTGAACCGGTATCATGGAAGGCTCCGTCAGCTCTGTGTGGTCTTTATGTGTAGGTGTGCGTATATTAGATGTCCTGTTTTGTAGAATGATCTGACGCAAAGTTTAGTGTGTTGAAGGTTTCATTTTTCAGAAGGCTAAAAAGTTTGGCAGGCCCATAAAATGGGATACTGTTTCATGAATGGAAATTTGCCAGAATGGTTCACCGAGGACAGGCCTAGGAGATAAATCGAAGGTGATTTGTCCCAGAGAGCATGGGTACATCATTCATAGCATAGCAAGCAACTTGTTATTGATGTAATTGGGAAGATATCACCACAATGTGATGTTCATTCACTCCAACACTGAATCAGTGTGTCTGAAGTTTCTGGTAAGGTTCTGGAGCTTGTGCTCATGTTCCTGCTGTAAAAATGCATCAAATTATGACCTTCAAGGTTTGTTTTCAGACTCAAGCTCAGAAATCACTACTGTTTGAAAGACAACATGTCAGCCAGGACAATTACAAGACTCCTTCCATCCATTATCCGAAATCGCTTATCCTGTGCGGGGTCGCAGGCAAGCTGGAGCCTCTCCCAGCTGATTACAGGCGAGAGGCGGGGTACACCCTGGACAAGTCGCCAAATCATAGCAGGGCTGATACGTTGTAGACAAACAACCATTCATACTCTCAGTCAATTTAGAGCCACCAATTAGCCTGACCTGCATGTCTTTGGACTGTGGGGGAAAACAGAGGAGACCCACACAGACACGGGGAGAACATGCAAACTCCGCACAGAAAGGCCCCCTTCAGCCACTGGGCTCGAACCCAGAACCTTCTTGCTGTGAGGCAACAGTGCTAACCACGACACCACCATGCCGCCCCCAGTTACCAGACTATCTCAGGAAATCTAGAAGTTTGTTCAATTACAGATGAGCAACCCAAAAAGACACTGGAGGTGAAATTTGTCTTCTTCTTCTTCTTCATAAACAAAACACCTTTTTTCTATCTCCATCTGTCTCCATTCTCTTTCTGTCTCTTTTATTGACACCTTTCTGTGCTTCTGCTTATATCAGCTTTTGCTCTTCATTCCTGTCATACATAAGCTGTTGAACAAACATTGGCTCCCAGTGAGTTCACATTTTTCCAATTCTTCTCTGGATCATCTTTAATCTAGCTGTCTGGTTTTGTTTGTTGTTGCTGTTGTTTTTTAATTTCCTGTTTTGAATATTGAAGTTGTGTTTGGAGCACCTCCAAAATTGTGCATGTGTTTTTTGTCTCAGAATGCCCTCCACTGGGTTTGGAGAGTTTGAGAGTGAAAGATGCCCAGCTGCAGGCCTCATCCTATAAACGCCGCGGTCTCGGACCCCACCGTGGCCGACTCAACATCCAGGCAAGAAAATGCTCCTGTTATCCCAACACAATCTCAATAACTGAACTTGATAAGAATTCAGACAAGCTGCTTTGTTTCGTTCAATTTTATGGTGCGTTTAATTTTACGGACTTCCACAAATTTAATACATGCTTGTTGTATGTTGAAATTTGCACATGTTATCACTGTTTTTGATCTTCTTGTTGATGTTTCTGGAGCTCAAGGTTCTTTTTCAGAAACTGGTGCCTACCTCTCACCCAATCCTCCTCCTTTCTCATCCGGGCTTGGGACCAGCAATGGCAGAGTTATCAAATCGCTGGTTTTTCGCAGGGATTTTCAGTCATGTGACATTGCCAAAGCAAAATTCTACTCTACTCTACTCAATTTGCAATGGTTCCACTCTGGATTTTACATGTTCATTCAAGAAAACACACAAAAATCAGGAAACATTGCTATTTTCCTCTTGTGAAAGACGTGATCCTTTTCTTGCATGTTTTTTCAAGTGTTATCAATTCATGTCTTCACACAAACAAACCTTTAGAAAATTTGCACCAGGCTGTCAACAATTGTATTTCATCATCATCGTAAATACATTTATTCTATCCACATTCACTGGACATGAGTAATCGTGCACTCTGATTGGCTACTCTACTATTAGGATATCAGCTCATATACTCTGAGTTGAGAAAAACAAAATGGTGGAGCGTGTTGCTGAACCAACCGAGGACGAAATAAAAACCCTACTGGAAAACAAAACCCCAAAAAATACATAAAAAAAAGCACAACAAAATATGGAATGAAAGTATTTGATGATAAGAGCATATCTTTTTTTTAT
>JANZLB010000007.1:31929180-31942200 GCA_026167865.1 Notarius quadriscutis
TTCTCTTTATCTACTTTTAGGACTTGTGTGAAAATCTGATGATGTTTTAGGTCATATTTATGCAGAAATATAGAAAAGTCTAAAGGGTTCACAAGCTTTCAAGCACCACTGTAAGCCTTTCCCAATTAATGAACATTGTATGGTGGTTTACGTCCTGATAACTGATGGACATTTAAAAAATAAAAGTCCAAAGTGCATAATTGAACAATTCGAGAGTGCATATATTGATTTATTATATTTGTTCACATCGGTCATTGCCCTTCACCAGCTCTGTGTGTTCTGTTGAGCTGCATATGAAGTGCCTGTGGAATGAGAGGGACGGTTTCTGACAAAGCTCCCCCAGTCTCCTTAGGCCAGCTGCATTCATGGCTGTTCTAGCCTCAACACCCCTTCTTACAACAGTCTTATTCTTACATGCATCTTAATGCAACCAACATTTACTGAGCCACTAGTAACGCTTGTCTTCCTTGTTGCTTTTCTAGTACAGATTTTATATGACTACGCTTGTGACAGCCTTCTCAGAAATTGGTAATAGCATCAGCATAGGTTTTAAAATGTACAGGAAACTGCGTGAACTCATAAAAGAAGGCTCTATTCTTTGTCAAACTATTATTTATTTTATTTCATTTCCCTCCCTTCAGGTTAACCAGTCAGTATCAGTGTTGGTGGCAACCTGACCTTAATTTAGGCAGCTATTACAATAAATGCTGACTGTCTGCTGTCAAGCCCTGAGTGTCATGAGTCAGACGACACAAAAGATAATGTATCAAGGAGGTTGGGATTGTTGTGCTGGTAGTATTTTTTTCTTTTTTCTTTCCCCGTTTTCTAAAGCCCTCCCATCTTTCCCTTTTTGGTAAATTATTTACACAGCCCTCTGGTTAGAAGTAGCTTATGTTACAAGGTGCAGATCATTGGGGCGGCTGATGCTCTGTGGCTGGCCAGTCTCACCCGTTTTTTGTAATTGATGATTTTCCTGTGAAGGTCAATATTATAATAGAAACCTATTATTTCAATTTTCAATTTAAGTGTTGCAGGACAAACTGGGGGGGGACATCCAAATTCTCTTGGCTGCAGAATCACACCATTCATTCATTCATTCATTCATTCACAACCCCGTAATCTGTAATTTGTTCCTGTTTGTTGCACTGTGTTCGCTTCTCTGTGGGAGGGTCCCAGCCAGCTAAAATGCCTGGCAACTGTAACCAAGGGGCAGGCATAGTCAGGCTTGGTCACTGCCATGTTTAAGTAATTTGAGGAAAAGAGAAAGGAAGTGAAATAACATGACAAAGAAATTGGGGCAAGAAGCTGTTGGAGAAATGAGAGAGGGATAAACACTTTTGATTCGTTTTGAATAGGAATCGTCTCGGATGTCTGTCTCAAGGAAGATCATGGAAGAATCAGGGCAAGAGAGAAGAGTAGACGGGCATGTTTAAGGAGTTGAAAGAGAAGCAGGACCTCAGGTGCAGCCCATAGGGAAGGCGGGGAAAGCGTGTGTGCATGTGAACGAGAGAGAGAGAGAGAGAGAGAGGGAGCGAGAGCCTGGCATCAAGGGAGGGAGCATGTGAAAGAGACCGCACAAGCATGAGCGAATGAGAGAGAGAGAGAGAGAGAGAGAGGGAAATGAAAGCCACTCGCAGCATCTCTTTCCCACTGCGCCAGCAGTCCAGGGCTGCTTATCACCTCTGCGCTGCTGCTTCTCCTTGCTATTGTTTTTGTCATCGGTTTTCTTGATAATCCTTGTTTTCTTGTGTACTCCACTCTTATCAACTTGAATTTTTCCGGTTACTTTTTTTTCCTTAATTGCTAAAATGAATCTTTTGGTACATACAA
Organism: Notarius quadriscutis; assembly: GCA_026167865.1. Classification (NCBI taxonomy): domain Eukaryota; kingdom Metazoa; phylum Chordata; class Actinopteri; order Siluriformes; family Ariidae; genus Notarius; species Notarius quadriscutis. The sequence goes on from JANZLB010000007.1 coordinate 31,931,011, forward strand.
GCAAAGGACTTGCATCAGATTGCTGGAACCACTGATTGAAGACAATGACAGCAGTACCATGCAGACTCTTTACCTATATCTCCGACAGATTGATTTTTTTTTTTTTTTTTCCTTCCAGTGTCGTCATATGTTGCTTAATGAAATTCTGCTGACAGAAAACGAGGAAAATCAATAGGGAAACTGCTGCATATGGACTTCAGAAAAACTGACAAGTGATTAAATCCAGGCGTACATTCGTAATGATCTTTGCACACTGAAAACGGGACATGCAGAGCTTTTGGGCACCTGGGAAAGAGACTGTTTGGAGAAATATGGATGCATATGTAATGGCTAGGTATCAAAATTTATCACTTTTTCAGGATACCTTAAGAGATTTAAACTCATGAAACCTTTTTTGAAATGGTCTCTGCAAGAAAAATGACCTTTGAATGTTTAATTTCTTTCGTATTCAGAAAATCAAATTCAGGAAAAAAGTAAATGAATTGGGAGAAAACAAACCAAAGCCAGACTTCATGGCAGTGCTGTTCAGAAATTTTGATCATTTCCATTTTGCTCAAGCTGTGGACACCAAACACTGCAGCTTTGAAACACTGTGCAGAAACGACACAAGGTGTCATAGTGTATTCTTTGTTTATGTACAATGTGCCTAGGTTTGTATTTTGGACAATCAAAAGCTCACAGGGGGGTCCAGGTAGCGGCCATGGGGACCTCTTTACAAATGCCACATGAGAAACCTTGCACAGGTATTTGTATTCAGATAAGGAATCTGCTGAATCCAGTGTAACTTTCAGCCCTCCTGTATTTCTGGGATTTTAAGTTACCTGAAGTTATGGCTAAAGAAAATGATTGCCTTTAAACTACACTAGCTGATGTTTACCTGTGCGTGCACAGAATTTGTCAAAATTAGGTTTAAAATTTTTACTTTCCCCAAATTTTCTGGTATTTATTTGAAAAGGTGTAAGTCAAATATCTCCACTAATCTGCTAATAATCCTGTGGCATGTGTATAGGAAACCCTTATATCTGGTCCCTAATTGTGATGAGCTTGATCACAATCTGTTACCCTTTGACCTTTCAAGGACCGTCAAGAAAATCAGTAGACGCTGATGTTGCAGCTTGTTGGGGGAGCTCTGAGAACTGTGATAAATTCTTCCAGTAATCAGCACTGACATAATGGTCTTTTCTAACGCCTACCATATATTCTCCTTTTTTGCCGGATATCTTGATTGTTGCCAATGCTTATCTCTTTGAGACCCGGCTATGTGCAAAACCGAGGTGAGATGAAAAATGAAATTCAGTAGAGTTATGTTTGCTGAAGGACATTACAGACAAAGGGCAAGCAGAGTTTTGGGTGCAGTCCATCTGCGTTGAGTGAAGACCCAAGGAACTTCACTGCACCAGGACAATGAACCAGTCAGGACTGATTGAGCCTGTGCTAACTGAAAACAGTAGTTTTGGAAGTAGTGCGAGTGTGTCCCTGAACCACTCATGCCCTCTGGGTTGGGGACAGAACGAGGGCATGGCGACTTGCATCTTAGAGACGGCTCTCATTGTGCTGCTGACTGTGCTCATTATTGCTGGGAATTTGACGGTCATCTTTGTGTTTCATTGTGCCCCTTTGCTGCACCACTACACCACCAGCTACTTTATCCAGACTATGGCCTACGCAGACCTTCTGGTGGGGTTGAGTTGCCTGGTGCCCACTTTCTCTTTGCTGCACTACCCAGCTGGTGTCCAAGAACCCCTCACATGCCAGGTATTCAGCTACATCATCTCAGTGTTGAAGAGTGTTTCCATGGCTTGCCTGGCCTGCATAAGTGTAGATCGCTACCTAGCCATTACTAAGCCCCTCTCATACAACCAGCTGGTGACGCCTTGCCGTTTACGCTGCTGCATTATCCTGATCTGGATCTACTCTTGCGTTGTGTTCCTGCCATCCTTCTTTGGTTGGGGCAAGCCAGGATACCATGGGGACATCTTTGAATGGTGTGCTCATTTCTGGCCAACCTCTGCTCTGTTTACTGGTTTTGTTGTGTGCCTGCTGTACGCTCCAGCAGCCCTTGTGGTCTGCTTCACCTACTTTCACATCTTCCGCATCTGTCAGCAGCATAATCGGGAGATTAGTGAGCGAAGGGCCCGTTTTCCCAGCCAGGAGATGGACGCTGGTGAGGGGGGGCACCATACAGGTCATGGCCCTGATAGGCGCTATGCCATGGTGCTCTTTCGCATCACAAGTGTATTCTACATGCTTTGGCTTCCCTACATCATTTACTTTCTCCTGGAGAGCTCCCACATCTTGGACAGCCCTGCTTTGTCTTTCATCACCACCTGGTTAGCGATCAGCAATAGCTTCTGCAACTGCGTCATCTACAGTCTGTCCAACAGTGTGTTCCGGCTCGGCATGCGTAGGCTCTCTCAGACGCTCTGTTCCTCCTGCTCTTTCAGCCCTTGTGCCCATGATGACGTGGACTTCAGAGAGCCAAAGCCTAGGAAGAGAGCCAACTCATGTTCAATCTGAAGTTGTCATGAGTTGCTAATTACTATATCAAGGAACAATTACTTGGAAGTGTTTTTTTTTTTGTATTTGTGCAATTAATATAATGAATTTGTTTGTTACTGAAAGGGTCACCTTGTTGGGTTATACCAGATCTCATCTAAACCACACACAGGCTGACTTACCTGTTCTGTAAATAATAAAGCGGCATCTGCCGTGGTAGTGTCTGTCACCAAATGACTGGCGGGTATATCCTGGGTGGACATTTTTTAGCAAAATATGCAAAGCCAGACCTAAAACGCCACTACACCACCATCACCGCGAAAAACAAACAAAAAAAACAATAAGGTGAACTGGTATGGGACCTGGTTGTTGTTACTCATGTCTTTTTGTGGATGCTATATTTATATAGGTTATAGATTTAAGATTTTGATGAGTATATTTTTTACATTAAACTGCTTCTGCTACCAAAATGGCTGCTATATCAAGAGGACATTGCTTAAGGACAATGTTCCCATATGAACATTTTCAGAAAATGTTTCAAGGAATAAAAAAAGAAGCAAACAAACATTTGAGGCATGTGGCACAATTGGAGCAAAGCTTGGCATATGGACTTTTGTTAGTGTTCTTATTATAGCACAGCACGCCTCCAATTGAGATGGGCTCAAATAGCGTGACAGCAAAGACTAATATAAGGCTTGGAATTGGGTTGTTTGAATTGAGCAAGGTCAAACAAAAGGTAAAAGAAGTCAGTGCAAGTCACTGATATGCATTCCGAATGTCATCCTTTTTAAATAGAGATGCTGAATCATTACATGCGCACAATATTATCAATGCCATTAGTAGTCGTGAAATGTACCTTAGTTCCCAGTGGTATTATACCTTGGCAGTATGTGATTAAACTTGTTCACCTGCAGTGGCTCTGTGACCCTCGGAAAACCACACAATGCAGCAAGCTCAACGTTTTTTTTTTTCCTGTTTAATCAGCATAAGGTTCAGTTGAAATGCACATTTCCTGTTGTGCAAGCTAGTCATTTTGTTTGCACCTGTGATTTTCAATACTTATTTGTCTGTGCCTCAGATATCTAAAGAATTAAACTTTGTGTAATTTTTTTATAAAAATTACTTTTCTACAGTAGGACATTTTTTCCATAATGTGTTTCATCAAGCATAACCTTGCTTGTCCTTTGCCAGCTTTTATATGTTCATAAATTTATTTTGGATTATACTGAGGGGTAAAAGGGAAAATATGGTGACATATCAACAAATATAATTAATCACAATCATTTCATAGAATTTATTCTGTGTATTTGTTCATTTAGTTGATTTTAAGATGTTTGGATTCAATGTGTTGTCTGCAACAAAATTCCTAAGTGCATTTATTTCTTTTTCTTTATTATTAATTTACCAATTTCACAATCGTCCTTTAATGATTTTGTGAAATGAAAAAAGTGTAAATGTTTAAATTGAGCACTTCTGAATACTACCATACCTTCCGTTCAAAAATTTGCATATTTGTTGAGTTTTAAAGGAAAGATTTTCTCCATATTTGGATTGATTTAAAGTAAACCACGCATTGATGGTTTCTTCCAATTTAAAAATAAGGAACTTTGTGAACTGTCAGGAAATCTCTGAAATATGCTGGTGGGTGTGTATTTATTTCAGTGATTTATTGACTATTCCATGAAAAACTGTTGCTGATTTTCTTGTCAGTTTGTGGGTGAAAATGTCTTGGGTTGTAAAATAAATATGGTTGACTTCACCACTCTTTTTTATATCACTGAGAACAACTAGCCTAGTTGATGTCAATACAAAAAGTTGATGTCAGTACATGGGTGTGCATTTAAAATTTAAATATTTTAAACAATAAATGATCTAATTTATTTATTTATTTGTTTATTTATTTTGCAACATTCACATGGATATGGTAGCTGGTAAATTGGAGTATATGTGTAGCTGTATTTGTATTGCTGTACAGCTGGTGTACATTACCTACTGATCCTATGATTATCTATTGATGGCACATTCCATAGTGTAAGTGCAACAAGGTCGCTAAAGTTGATTTAACGGTTTATTTTTATTCTAGATTTTTTGTTTTTTGGCTAAGCAAAACAAAAAATTATACAGTATATATTTTTTTTATTTGAGGTTTTGTGAGAAACTATGATTTTCTGTTGCTGCCAGTACAATAAAAGTGAACAGAAAATACTTGCCCTACTGTGATTGAACATTATTACTTTAAAATTCTGCACTGTTAAGACACTATGACCTCCACGCCCTCACTTTTTATTCCTCCATCCACCAAATGGACATCAATAATAGCTGAATAACATTATCGCACTTATGCTCATCAGTTAGAAGTTTGCATTGTGAGAATCTTAATTAGGCCTGAGACCCTGTGATTAGGATTTTTTTTTTTCCATGCTCTAACCCCTGTACTACTTCAATTTGTGCTCATCATTCGTATACTAGAACAACTGCTTGCTTCTTGTTTTTTAGCTGTCCATCATGGTTTTTATGATGAGGCAAGTCAGATTTGACATGTACAGTGCATGACTTTTGACTGTCTGATCCCAGAACAGCTTTTCTGCTCTGTTGTCCTGAGTGGCTCCTGCAAAGGTTACAGCTTCCCGTCAAAAAGGAAATTAGAGCTGTGTAGTTGGAGTTAGAGGGCAAAGGAAATTAACTGACTTTTTAAATCTAATGAGCACATCAAATGTTCTCATGATCATGGGAGTCTTTGGACCTCAGGACCCACATGAATAAACCATGAGCATTCTCAGTGGCCACTCACTGTATATCTGAGGCCATGCACTGCTTCTGGGAATGTTTGACCTTACCGAACCTTTACTTTGTGATATGACTTTAAAACCGGCAGACTATGCAACTACCCACTGCATTCTCGAGAAATTTAGTTTCAGCAGTCACTCTGTAATATCTTCATGGCTGATAGTCATGTAGAAGTGTCCTGCTATCTCTTTGTAGGGCCACTTAGCAGGCGTAGTCAAATGCAGTGATCTAAATTGAGCCCCTGAAGACCTGCTGTCCTTTCCTGGCATTGAAGCTACTATATGCCTCATCACCAGTACAGGTTCCAGATCTGTTTTTGAAGATATGCTGGTTGCAACATCATAAAAAAACAAACCCTGGGCTAATGTATATAATAATGGGTAGAAGTCCAAAGACCAAAGAAGTTAAAAGCTATGGATAATAATGTGTTAAAATTCATAGAGGAACTCTGAGATAATAGGAGTTTATCCTCAGAGTAAATCATAAGCATGAATCTTCACAGCAAAAATCAATCAGCCATTATAATAAATAAAGTAAATATGGCATAATACCACTTTTTCCCTTTCCTGATCCTGTTACTGATGCCATAACCTTGGGTATCAGCAGATCTCAAAAACCATCCTTTAATTTCTGTTTTTCTTTAAAAATGTCAGGGATGGTTGGAGACTGATGTATGTGCCAGAAGAGTTTTATTAAGAAAATAACAAACAGGCAAACTCCAAATCGGTGAGCACAAATTAAGAACAATGTAACAAGCAAATTGTTGGGTGAGGCATAAATGGTGGAATATCACAGGCAAAGCAGAATCAAAGACGAGAAACAGGAAATCAGGAAGCCAGGGGAAACAATCAGGAAAATAAGGCTCGGTAATGTGTCAACAATGCAATACTTCGCAAAGTGAGTGTGCTTTCACAGTCGTTATATAGGCGTGCTGATTGCGCCTTAATCCTGTATAGATGTGAGTCGTTAATGGTGCGCATGTGAGAGTCCGTTTGGACTAGTTCTCCCTTTTTAGTGAGATCAGTCAGTGGGCTGGTGCCGTCTGAATAATTAGGTATGAACCTGCGATAATAGCTAGCCAGCCCTAGGAACTGTCTCGCCCTCCTTTTTGGTCTTGGGCCTCGGGCAGACCGCAGTCACTGCTGTCTTGTCAGTTTGGGGACGCGCCTGCCCATGATCCAAGTGGAAACTCAGATACCGTACTTCCACCCGCCCAATCGTACACTTTTTCAGGTTAGCTGTGAGACCCGCATGCCTCAGCGACTCTAGGATGGCCCTAAGGTGTTCTAGGTGCCGTGGCCAATCATTGTTGTATATAATAATGTCATCGAGGTAGGTTGCAGCATGGGGGCGGAGGATCTTGTCCATGAGCTGCTGGAACGTAGCAAGAACCCCAAATAACCCAAAAGGGAGCATGACAAATTGGTGTAATCCGAACGGTATGGAAAAGGCCATTTTCTCTCGGGACAGAGGAGTCAAGGGGATCTGCCAATATCGATTTGTCAAATCCAGTGTTGAATAAAAGTGAGTAGCGCCTAACTGATCGAGCAACTCCTCAGTGCGAGGCATTGGGTACGTGTTGAATTTAGACACCGCAGTGACTTTTCTGTAGTCCACACAGAAGTGGACTGACCTGTCAGTCTTGGGAACCAGGGCCAACGGGCTGTTCCAGTCACTGTGGGACTCCTCAATTATGGTTATTTTGAGCATCGTCTTCTCCAGAACTACCGATGCCAATGCCACAGGGACCCCCTCATTCCAAAGTTTTAGCAGGATGAGGCAGTATATTTGTAGTGCCCTGCCCTTATCTGGTCGCTTCACCTCATAGTCGATGTCCCCAATTTGCCGTGTGACTTCAAAGGGCCCTTGCTATTTGGTGACTAATTTGGAGCTCGAAGTGGGCAATAATACGAGCACCTTATCTCCTAGGGTAAACTCTCTAAGGCGCGCACCCCTGTTGTACAGCTGGGCTTGATTTTCTTTTGCCTGCTGTAAACTCTCCTGGGTTAAGTGCGTGAGGGTGTGGAGCTTTGCACACAGATCGAGAATGTATTGAATTTCGTTTTTACTAGTTGAAGGTCCCTCCTCCCAATTTTTCCACAGCACGTCCAAAATGCCACGAAGCTTACGCCCGTATAACAGTTAGAATGGGGAAAATTCCATGGAGAATTGTGGGACCGCTCATACTGCAAATAACAGGGGCTCGAGCCATTTTTATCCCAATTACATGCATTTTCACTTACAAACTAATGAATTAAATTAAGTGTTTGAACCGATCTACTAAGCCATCTGTTTGTGGATGATAGATGCTTATGCAGATAGATTTAATTCCCAATAACCCATACAGCTTGCCAAGTGTTTGTGACATAAACATAGTGCCTTGGTCAGTGAGGATTTCTTTAGGAATCCCGACTCAGGAGATAACACAGAAGAGCGCCTCTGCAATAGTGCATGCTGAAATATTGTAGTGAGGCACCACTTCCGGATATCGCATTGCACAGTCCACCAGGACTAAAATAATGTGATATTCCCGTGCTGACCAATTTAATGGCCCGATGAGCTCTATGCCAATTCTTTCAAAGGGGGTCTCGATTAGAGGGAGAGGGCGCAAAGGTGCTTTTGGGGTAGCTGCCGGATTTACTAGTTGGCATTCGTGGCATGCCACACACCACTGACGGACATCCCCGCGAATCCCTGGCCAATAGAACCGGGCCATTATTCAGGCTAGTGTCTTATTCTGACCAAAATGTCCAGCCATCTGATTCCCTAGGGCTCTTTGGGATCAACAACTGGGCTATTTGTTCGCTGGTTTGAGTGTCCTGCATCACTCGATATAGCCTATCTTTTAATAATTGTGAAGTACAGGAAGGTGGGTGTTGCATTTGGCTGGAGGGGTTGACCATCGATTACTCTCACTTGGTTAAATACATGAGACACAGTCTCATCTCGCATCTGTTCTAATGGGAAATCCTTGAGGGAATCCCCGAGAGAGGGAGGAGGGGTGGACTGCTCCCCACTCCTCATGTTGCCCTGACGTGGTGCTGACATAGATGGCTCTGAGACAGCCTCTCTAGTCAATGCCGCACTGGGATCCCCCAGTGACGTGTTACTGCAGGACCCACCCATTACTACATGCTCCATTAAACCTCCAAGTCCTGGCCAATCTGTTCCCAGAATCAGTGGGTGGATGAGTGAGACGTGGGTTACGTCGGGGATCCAGACCACAGCTTCCACCTCCATCTCAGAGCACTAGCCCTGGAGATGCCTGGGTTCCCTGCAGCACCAGCATACCGGCCCAGGCTTCACCTCTGCACCGGCGATATGGGAGGGGGGACACCACGGGTGCAGCGAGCTAGCTGGAGAGGGGCCGGCCCCCGCCTCCGTGGTGGGGGAATGGGATGGGGAGAGGGAAGAGAGGAGAAGGAGAGAGAAAAAGAGAAGAGGCGGAATGTCCGCCTTGCCAGCACTGCCGCAAAATGGTCCTCCGCCAACTTGATTTGCTTGATCCAGCGACACCAGGCAGTGGCACTGGCCCCACTCTGCTGTTTCTTCTGGAAGCCGGGTGATGAACTGCTCCAGTGTCACCAGGTTGATGATCCCCTTGGTGTCGTGGTCTTCAGCCACCGCTGGCAGGCACCCCGAAGCTGTTGGCTGAACGCAAACGGCCGGCTGACTTCCTCCATCAGCGTGCAGAAGTGTGGACTGTGTTGTTCTGGGGAGTGGCCAACACGCTGCAGGGTGGCTCGCTTCAAGTCGGCATAGACAAGCCAACTGTCAGTGGGGAGCTGTTGTGTGGCGAGCTGCGCCTCTTGCTCAAAGAGCACAATGTACGCCTCCGGATCGTCATGCGGCCCCATCTTCGTTAGCGTGATGTAGGGTGGGTCTGCTGCCGTGGCGGTCAAGGACCCCATTGATGCAAGCAGGTGCCAGAACGTCTGGCGAGCTTCCTGCTGGGCCAGCAGCAAGGCTTCGAATCGTTGTTCCTGCTTCTTCCGGGGGGTGATCAGTGCTTGGTGCTTGCTCTGTTGGGTGGCAGTGAGAGCATGAATTAGGTCTTTCAGTGGGGAGGACTCCATGGGGTGGCTACCTTCAGTATCCCGGCTTTTGGCACTACTGGAGTATGCTCCTGATGTGGGTGGAATACTGAAGCGTGGCAGGTGGGGACTGATGTTGACAGACTTTAATGTTCATGCTTGCTTTTCAGCTTTACTACTCTCGTTCATTTTTTCTCTCTCTCTTTCACATGTGCTCTGGTCAGGAGGGTCTTCTCTCTTTGCTCTCTCCCTCCTTTTCTACCTTCTATCCTCACTGCAAAACACACAACATTAATTGACAACAGGTGTACTGACTTTGCCACTCACCTTCACTGGCCCCGCCCTCCATTCACAAACTGACATTTGGTCACGCCCCCGCTGCCACAAATCCACACCTATATTGCATTATCTTGAGTTCAAATTAACCAAACAGAGAGATAGTCATATGTGGTGAGACGGTATTGCATTGTGTGTGCTGAATAAATACAGTACTGAACCAGTAATTATAAAACAGTGAAGTTTACTGTATGTATTTATTTTTAAAGAATAACCTCAGTTAATCCAGAATGTCTTCATAAAGTCTGCATTGTCAGTCAATTGCAGCAGTATATATTTCCAACTGCAGAAGATTGCCGATCATAATACAGTGCTCTTCTTCTTAGGTGTAATGTAGTAGTAAATTTCCTTATTTTTTAAATTGTTTTTCATTCAGAACAAATTTTATGCTGCATAGATTTATGCATACTAGACCAGCTATCAATCATAATCAGTAAAATGTTTCCCATTAAAATATTTGTAGGATATCTTTTGTAGTATTTTGTTACTGTTCATTGCTCCACAGTTAGTATATTGCCACTTGCCTTGGCTTGACTCTGGCTGACAAGTCTGTGACAGTTGTTTGGTTAAAAAGGCAACATCGCTTCAGTCTAGTTTACTGGCTTTGACATTCGCTTTGTCAGGAGCTCAGCATGGCTGTTCTCTGTGGGAAGCCGTCACTGCTGTAGCACGCGCACCTCAATTCAAAACAAAAAAGAAAGTCTAATGTCAGAAATGGGTTTGGAGGAGTTGAGCTGAGGACGCCTTGCCATGTTGCACCTGTGTTGGTACTGTTAAAGTATTTTTAGACCACACTCTGTCCATGTCATTGCTCAGACCTTTATTACTTTGTCTTAGAAGGCCACATACAGCAGCCACCCTGAGTTGGGTAAAACTGTTTGTGTCACTTTCCATTGTATTTGCTGGATAATGGAGCATAGATTTCATATGGCACCTGATTGTCATTTTAACAAGATTAAAATAGTTTATGGGTAAAAGTCAGTGTACCATAGTTCCTTATACAGTCAATTTCAGAATTTTTTGCACCTTTTATGCAAATAAGCATACAGTAAGTCATATTTTGAGCTTAAATATATGGGGCACATGTATAAATTTTATTTTAGTACAATGTTTGTTTAGGAGAAATTTTTCTGCATAACATTGGTTTTTAAAACGTCCACATTTGTTGAGGGATCTTGGACTCCCCTCCATGCAGAAAGTGTCATCCTTTATAGTCTAAGGTGCATATAGAATCCCCTTTTAATTAGATTGAGAGAGCCAGTGTGAAAGATTTTGTCATCATCCTGTGGATTTGGATACAAGTGTGTATTATGGATGTAACCAAATATGAGCATTCTTAACATCTATAAATATTAATAGGGGATGCTATTGTTTATTACCCCCATAAATATATAATATATACAGTATATCAGGCCTAGAAATTCATATATTTTTTCGCCAGCCAGCCGGACTAGTTACCGTCCAAAGTAACTCGCCAAACAGAAAATCAACTCGCCAAAATTTGTTCATGTATGAATTTTACTTCTGTCAAAAATAA
>JANZLB010000007.1:32705773-32720315 GCA_026167865.1 Notarius quadriscutis
GTGAATGGTTGTCTGTGTCTATGTGTCAGCCCTGTGATGACCTGGCAACTTGTCCAGGGTGTACCCCACCTTTCGCCTGTAGTCAGCTGGGATGGGCTCCGGCTTGCCTGTGACCCTATAGAAGGATAAAGTGGCTAGAGATAATGAGATGAGATGAATGAGATGATCCTGGCATTAAATAAGACAAAAGGCATTTTGCTAAATTCATACCCTCAGCAACAGGATTAACACATTCAGCATTCAACTCTAACAGTGTTACAAACAAGTCACATTTGCTTAGTTAGTTACATTTACATGTGGAGGGAAGGGCATATTTTTAGTGGCAACCATATGTCCCTACACTAGACATATGAATATCATATGAAGGGACATAAGAATACCTGACAGTTTTGACCATGTGGGCACCAAACCTGAAAAAACAACCAAAACAGGGTCAAAGGTTCTCTTTTTGTGACTGAGGTTAAGGTTAAGGTAGGTTTATTTTCATTCATTTATCTTCACTAACTGCTTTATCCTGGTCAGGATTGTGGTGGATCCGGAGCCGGCAACACTGGGTGTAGGGCAGGAGATTTCACCCCAAAATGGATGCCAGCACATCATTCAGCACAAAATTAAATGTTACAGAAAAAAAATAGTTTGTATCTGAGCAGCATAAGTGATCACTTTTCAGATTTAAAAAGAAAACATAATGAAGGCTGCTGGGTTTTGCTGCATAATTTTAAAGATATTTTTTGGGGGCTTTTTTCACCTTTTTATTATTGGATAGGACAGTGTAGAGACAGGAAACGAGCGGGAGAGAGATGGGGAAAGATTGGGAAATGACCCCAGGCCGGAATTGAACCCGGGTCCCCGGACCCATGGCATGGCATCCCATCCACCTGAGCCACGACACCCCTGTTTTGCTGCCTAATTAAGAAGTGAGTGTGACAGTCAGTGTCCAGAAGAACTGTGGCTGGTTCTGCAAGATGCTCAGTAAAACCTACAGCTCATTTCCTTATAAAACTGCACTCATTGTACCTGAGACTACCATTTTTCTAAAGCAAAGGGTCATTTCACACCAAATATTTACTTTGTTTCATTTATTATGGCTTACTGCTATTTATAGTATTTTTTAAATGTTTAAACATTTCATTTTATTATTTTGAAGCCATTTTTGGTCTACAGCATTTCTTTACATGTGCCTAATACTTTTGCACAGTACTGTATGTTATATGGTTGGACATGTGAGTTACATTGTGTTACTGTCCATAAAAAAGTTTAATAAAATATTTCGTGATTACTTAGCACATGTGATCTTTTGCTGTGTGTGAAAGGGTATGAATGACCATGAATCTTCCACAAATCCTGGGGTACCTCCTTGTCCTTTTCTCTCAGTAACACACACTATATTCTTACACAGCAAAAAGCAAAGTGTGGAAGTACGCTAACGTTCGCATCTAAATGAAATTGTGTAGATGTTAACTTTGTGGTGTTGTTGAACATTGTTTTCTGTGTTTTTAGCTGTGTATTTTTCTGATATCCAAATAAATATTTTCTACAGCTGCACATCCCCTAAGGCTGGAGGCTGACCTGCTCGCTTTCTTTACTCCAGAATAATGATGTCCCCAGAGATGCAGAAGGATAGCAATATGGCCCACTGACACACATTTCATCTGACACACAAACGCCCACCTCCGTCTCTTTCACTTATTTATAGCCACACATGCTAATTCTCCTGGTTCACCCTGTAAAGTCCCAATTTTCTCCCATATTTATTTTGTCTGGAATGAGCTTTCTTTAATTTTTTTGTTTATCACATCGTTTTTCTTTTCTTGATTTTGGCAAGAAGTAAACATCCAGAGAACGAAAGAAGAGAGAGAGATGTCACACAATTTTTCACAAAGAAAGGTGGGTGTAGTCTGTGAGTAATGGGAATTAACCTGTTTGCTTAGTTCATAGTGAAATAGGCTATATTTACTCCGCTGAGTGTTTATGTTTCACTCCTCCCTTAGCCGACATTTAATCAATGCAGACAAACTTCGAGAAAGCTATTCATAGTAAATCAGTTGTCTCTGCCCAGTGACAGGCCCAACAGATGCAGCTTTAGGCTCAAAAACTGTAAAAGATGGGCTTTGGCACCTTTCTTATAGAAGGTATCAGACTTGCATCAAATAGTGAATTCCACTGTATGTAGAATGTTGCATGCATGTCTGCACGTTATATTTCAGGGTTGGCGTGCCCTGGGGTGGTGGGGTCCAATGTCATATCTTTCCATGGGGCCCAAAATCTACCACAGCACCCCTGAGGTATGTTGTCGAATCTATAAGCACAATCAATTATCATTATACAGTATATCAAAATGAATCTTCTTGATAAAGCATAAACACAATAAAGCTGATGCAGTCTTCCCTGTATTCAGTGCTCAAAATGGCAGCAATTGTACTGTGTGATATCACATGAAAACTCAAAGTTATTCAATGTTAAACTCATTATTGCAACATGGTGCTCTACTTGAGACTATACCTCCGATCATAAATCATACCCACACAGATCCTCTGCTTTGGCATGAAAATTTTCATTTGTGGGGGCCAAGGTAGGTCAGTGTTCTAAATACTTTTTGTTGTTATGGGGGTACATTCATATCAGGTAACTAAATAATAAAAATGAACTACCAAAATTTCATTTGTCGGGGAAAGGCAGCCCCCAGTGTTCTAAATGTTCACCACCTGTGAATAGGAAAATACTCTATCATGGGGTACATTTTACATTTACTGTTTGGGAGCCTACAGTAGTATTGGATCTTGGGTGAAGTGTTTGAATCCAGTACAATCATGCATATGTGCAAATTACTACACTGTCATTAGTGGAGCTTCGTCAACATGTAGGTTAGTGGCGTTTACAGAGGCTCTGTCCATGGTGCTGAAGTGTGACTGACCTATAACAAACATTGATATTTGGCCATCATGTACCTTAATTATCCATTATCATTAGGGACACGTTTCAAGCTAGAATTTGCAAATATAATATTACTCAATATAGAGGGTGAAAACAAATCAGAAGCTTTGGCCATTTAATGTGGCTCTAAGACTGGGATTTACAGTTGATTAGCATCATACAGAATGCACTTTCCAAAGTACAAAACATGTTTTCTTTCTAAGAATTATTATAGAACTATATGAGCTATATTTCAGAACATGTGATTATGCCATGTGTCATTTTATGATGGACAGCACCTTCAGAAATGTGGACTCACTTGGCAAGAGTCCATCAAAATAATACAGCGTCAAGGTACATTAACCAAGGCACCATAAACACTCAGCCATGGATCCATTACTTTGGCTGATGACAAAGCGAATGATTAAATGTCAATGGCACTTCATGTAAATGGACAACAACACAAAACAGAGAAAACCTTTAATGTGTCCATAGACATTGCGCTGAACAAAACATTTTTCTCAATGTTCACAACATAGCTTCAGTCGCAATGATTTATGAATAGAATCAAAAATGCCTCCCTGAGGAAATGCATACCTTATTAAAATTCAGAGAGGAGCAGAATGTTGAGATTCTAAAATAAGTGTATTCTAGCAACAAAAAGGTCTTCACTTTCATCTGTGCAGTGAGGAGTATTGATTACCTCACTGCAAACAGGAGTATGCTTACAGAGATCTAAGCATGCACTCAGATTTTACACATATGCCACTTGAATTTATTAATAGTGTAACATTTACAGTGTATGGAACACAGTGAAACAATCAATACATTAAAATGAATAAACTTATAACTGAGACTACTGGAGACTAAGGAATATTACCTTAGCTTTGGATTGTAGAAGAAAATAATACGTGATGAAGTTCTAAGTGCAGTAACACAAGTGCCTTATAATCCTTTATCTGTTGTTGATAGTGTGGTGTAACCATACACCCTTGGGCTTTGCAGTTCTTTCCTCTCTGCAACTTTGACACCACTGCTATAGACCAAAGATGCACTGGCATGAGTCCAGTCCTGCTTACTGACCCAGAAACAACTGACACAAGCACTTAAAGGCAATTGGCCATCATCTCTTGGACACTTGCCATTACTGTGTATGTGTGAAAGCGAGCTTGAATTATGCAAGGAGAAAATTTGACCTGGGAAAAGGGGGAGAAAACCCAGCTGAGATAATGATGCTGTGCTTAGTTAAAGGGCTTTGTGTGAGCCACAGAGGGACAACCAAGCACGGAGAAAAGACAAGAATCAGCAAGGGATCTAAATGAAAGTGAAATGAAGACACTCAAGTGAGGGCCCAGCTGTTCCATTATGGAGGGACCATCATACCACATAAGGAATTGGTCCTTTGTCTAGTGAAAATGACAAACAAGCCATACCATGGTGAATTTTTGGTGTAATTTAGTATAGCTCAATCTGAAAGAGAAAAGCTGTTGACCATTGTGAGAACACAATGTCAGTGTAATTCTTATTATTCAAATAGATAATAAGCAGCCATCACTGATGGGTTAGACCAAAATGCATGGTGAAAATTGACCTTATATTTATATTATTTTATATATTCCTTTAGCAACTGAGTATAGTATTATTTTGAAAGTGAAAATTCTTTTCCTATACCTTCCAGCACCATAATACAGCTACCATTGTAATTGATCATTACACAGACACAGGGAATCAATTAGTAAGAATAGTAATGGGTATTATGTTGGTAAATAAAGTGTAATGATGTGGTTGCAAATCCACTAGCACATTAAGGTTGATTAAGCATGTGGTTAATGAAGCATTTAGTGCTCTCATAAGGGTGTGAGAACCACCTAATACTAGTCCAAGTAAGTTAACAAATTGGTGCATGATCCAGGGAAAACAATATTGCACTTTTGAATGCTGAAACTAATAAAACTAAAGCCAAAATATCTGACAATCATCTGTGGGGGAAAAACAACAACAACAATAACAACCTAATCTAATCTGCAACCACAGCCTGGTCAAAATAACATGCAAATCATTTAAACAAAGGTACAAAAACAAATATAATGATCACAATGCACACGCTGCTGTGAAATATTTTTGCTATTGCTTCATCTGTAGTTGTAGCAGGAAAACAGTAAAGGAAATGTCTCAAATGACACGCACACAGTACTGCTATTCTCACAACCAGATATGTGACAAGATTTTAAAGAAAAAAATACAAAACAAACAAAATCTAATGTTCATTGTGAACATTGTGCTAATCCTGCTAATGTTGACAAGATGTTAATTTGGTAGTATGACTAGTAGAAGTGTAGATAGATAGATAGATAGATAGATAGATAGATAGATAGATAGATAGATAGATAGATAGATAGATAGATAGCAGTCAGTAAAAATTACTTCCTCGCTATAGACAAATCTGGCAATTGATTTGTGTTCCTCCATCTTGCAGCGCTGTCACGACTATGGTGGCAAGTCATAGTGACTGTGTGCCTGCTGCTACCTGCTGACAGCAGCTTACAGTGACAGCAACATGGATAGTTGGATTGATGACGTTATGGTAATTTGAATAATGTTATTCAAAATTTACATATTATTTAGACACTGGTTACAACAATAGCCAGAAATAGTTAATGGCAAAATAGAGAAAAAAACAGACCACTTGACCATCTGCCACATTTCAAGTGATGAAGTGTAATAAATTGTGCTAACGTTACTGTACTAGCTAGCTGGCATAATCATTCACAAGATGCATTTAATCATTATAGACTAGTTATATTAGTTAAAAATGTAAATATGAATTTATGTTTTTTAAAGAATATAGATATTAAAATTATTTAATTAATCATGTAGCATGTGATGAGCCACTTCTGGTGAACATCTTGGTCCTGCATACTCAGAGAATCTATGTAAAGTGTATGGTCTCAGACAAGGGCACTCTTCATGAAGTAAAGGCTTTTGTATTGAGCATTCAGGGTTTTTTGTTGTTGTTGTTGTTGTTGTTTTTTCTTTCCCAAAAGTTGAAATTTACCACTACTGTTTGAGCAGCTGTGAACTGCACTGGTTCTTCTGGATTTCCTAGACATCATAGACAAATGTAACTTTACATAGAAAGTAAAGGTAAAAATCATATACTTCTGAGGACAGCTTGCATTCACACATGTGCATATTGTAGGGAGATGCCACTGCAGTCATGGTGAATGAAAATACATTTTCCATGATTGGTATCAATTTGGTCACTATTCTCCAGTCCATTGTTATCAGAAGAGCCAGGAAGCCATTATATTGAAACAAAACCACCAATCTCAACTCTACAAGAAACATAAAGTAATGAAAGATGAAACTGATCTCAAAACCAGTAATCACCATGAAACAATTGAGGCAACCATGGGTGTGATGCAGTGAGAATTTAATACAGGTGAAGATCACATCATGGGCCTGATACAAATGGAAGCCCAATTCAGACTTGAGTATGTCAACCTGGAATACATGAATTGACAGAGGGGTGCACTATAAACTTAATTCCTCACTATAGCTATGGGCTGAGATGATGTTAACATCAAAGGTTGTCTTGAGACTGGGTGAGATATCACACACAGACACACACACTGTTTTAGAGTCCTGAAACTCAGAAAAAAAAGAAAATTTTAAAATTCACTATTAAATTTGAAAACTGCCAGATGACACCTGACTTGAACCTAGATTTTTCGACTCCAGTTGTCCTCGTCTAATCATAATCTCCATGCTACTATTATTTGTTCTGCGTTGTGCTAGCTTTTTATTGATAGTCACTATTATTGAATATTAGTGAAAATGGCAAATTTACCTCTAAAGCATGCATCATACACACCCTTATACTATAAATACCCTGGGTACACAGATTTCCTTCTTTGACCTGCTGCAACTCTGACTATAAATACTGATGATAAATACTTCCAGTTCACCTTTTAATAACAAAGATATTTGAAAATTGTTCCAATTTTTCAATTTTGTAGTAATGTAGGAACTGGATTTTAACCATGTTTGACTCATTATATAAAAATTTGCTTGTGGCAGTGGGGGCATGATTGAGCATCAGCTCTGGGTGACAAGGAGTCAGGTAGAACTGTTAGATAACATGTGATGAGTTTCACCTGTGTGTGATTACTGGCAATTTATTTATGTGTGTCTCTTGTGTTCATGCAGAGAAGCCAGTGGGTTCAATGCTACTGTGCGGCACCACTGGAGGAGGCAGTCTGGCTGATGAAAGACAATCTGGAGGTGTTTCAGGGAGCAGGTGCCCCTGCTCCTTCTCTCTCTCTGTCTTTCTCATATTTGTTATGTGTCTCATCACCCCTCCCCTATCCTTGCACAATGGAAGCAGGAGCCAATTCACCCAAAGCCCGGTCCCTGAACCCATGTCCCTCCCCATTTTCCCCTCACCCCCTTGCGCCTCTGTGCCAATGCTGCCACTAATTCCCTCTCTCCCTCTCCTCAGGTGGAACCAATCATGCTCACTAAGGCTGGGATAAAGCCCGGACTGGTATGCAGGTGTGGCACGAAAGCCAGGCATTTCTGAGATCAGCGTCCTATTAAGGAGGCTGGGATTCTGATCTGCATTCCTGATGTGCCTCAGGCTTCCCCTGATCTAGCAGTAGTGTACCAAGTGGCAGCAAGTATTAAAGGGGGTACATATCAGGCCTTGGTGGATTCAGGCTGTCATCAGACCACAGTTCATCAAAGCCTGATTCAATGCTGGGGAATGCACAATTGGTGAAGGTGAGGTGTACATATGGGGATGTTCAAAAGTATCCACTAAGGCCCATCACTATTCAATTTAGGGGCGAAAAGCATAGTGTGGAGGTGGCAGTTAGTCCTCACCTCATCCATCCACTAATCCTGGGGGCAAATTGGCCTGGGTTTAAAATATTATCCAAGCATTTATTTGTGGACGGGTCCTGTTGCAGTGAAACACAGGGGGATTCCAGTGCAGTATTATTTGGGGAGGAGGTCCCAGGTCTAAAATGGTGTTACTTGAATATCCTATAAACTTTTCAGTCTTATTTTGCCTCTGTCCCAACTTTTTTTGAGTGTGGTGCAGGCATAAAATTTTAACTTCATTTATATTTACAAAATAAAATTAAGTTGGTCAGTAAAACTATTGAATTATTTTCTTTGTACATCTGTCAGTTAAATAAAGGTTCAAGTGAATTAACAAATCACAGATTTTAGTTTTTATTACATTTTTAAAAATATCCCAACTTTCCTGGAAATGGAGGTAGTACATGAGGGTATCATTTTGTGTTTGTTTTAGTGGATTATGCAATGTGATATCCAAAAGCAGTGCCTCTATGCAACATTTCTGCATACAGTGTTGTTGGAGCACTCTTCTGTGTTATCTCCTGAGTCAGGATTCCAAAAGAGATTGTGACTGATCAAGGCACAACATTTATGTCACGCATACTTCGCAAACTGTACAAATTATTAGGGATTAAATTGATTCATACGAGTGCTTAACATCCATGAATGGACAGGCTGGTCAAGTAATGTTTTGTAAGTTTGTTCATGATGATGCTAGAAATTGAGACAGATGGCTCAAACCCCTCTTATTTACAGTATGAGATGTCACAAAAGCCTCCACAGGTTTATCCCCTTTTGAAATATTGTATGGTCACAAGCCTCATGGCATCTTGCACATCATTAGGGAAAATTGGGAGGAGGGACCTTCTACTAGTAAAAGTGAAATTCAGTATGTTCTTGACCTGAGAGCAAAACTCCACACACTGACTCAACTAAACCTGACATTTGCTCCAGGCACAAAAATGGCAGTCCTGGTGATATAATACAGGGGCTTGTCTATCAGAATTTGCACTGGAAGTTAACATGCCCATTTTACCATTTTAGAAAGGTCAACGTGGTGTGTAAAATTGATGCATATCCTATCCCTTGCATTGATGAACTGCTCGATCGGTTAGGCACGGCTCAATTTTATTTAACACTGGATTTGACTAAGGGATACTGGCAGATATCTTTGACTCCATTATCCTGTGAAAAAATGGCCTTTTCCACTCCATTTGGTTTATACTGATTTGTCACCCTTCCATTTGGGTTGTTTGGAGCCCCAGAGACATTTTAACAACCTGTGGACAGAATCCTATGCCCACACAGTGCATATGCTGCTGCCTATTTGGATGAGATCACTGCTTACAGTTATGATGGACAGCAGCATTTGCAACAACTGAGGGCTATCCTGAGATTGTTGAGATGCGCAGGACTCACAGCAAACCCAAGGAAATATGCAATTGGGTGGGTGGAAGTATGCTGTCTGGGCTTTCACTTGGGTCATGAGCAGGTGCATCCCCAAATTGATAAGACTGCAGCAATTGCGGCCTTCCCGAGACCCAAGACCATAAAGGGAGTGAGGCAGTTCCTGGGGCTGGCTGTCTATTACAGAAGGTTTGTACCTAATTTTTTGGATGCCACCAGCCTGCTGACTGACCTCACAAAAGGGGGGCACCAGATCCAGTACAGTGGATGGAGCCATGTGAATGGGCTTTTGCCCAGGTTAAAGCAGTTTTGTGTGGGGACATGCTGTTGCATTCACCTGACTTTTCTCTCCCTTTTGTTTTGCAGACTGATGTGTCAGAGACAGGATTGGAGGCTGTTTTATACCAAGTGGTAGAGGGGGAGGAGCGCCCCTTGCTGTAAATTAGCTGCAAACTCTCAGTGCAAGAGACAATCGAGAAGGAGTATTTTACCATCAAATGGGCAGTCCTCATGCTCTGATACTACCTGTTGGGTCCCTTTTTACTCTCTCTTCTGGCCATGCCATGCTCCAGTGACTCCACCACATGAAGGATGGCAATGCGTGGTTCAGTCATTGGTGTCTGATTCTTTAGCCCTTTAAGTTTGAGGTGGTCATGTTAGCCAGTAACCAGAGGGACAGCTGAGCAATTGAGCATTGAGCAGAGTGAAGTCACTGAAAAGTGAAGTTAAAGAAAAATAAAATATACTGTGAGTTGTCAAGCCTGTCTCCCATTTCCTCATTTTCCAAGAGCTTTAAACTGTTACACTGATATTAGGAAACAAAACAAAATTCTATGGATGCAGCAGACTTTTTTGAGTTCCCGCAGGGGCTCCTGGAGAGGAACTGCTGATTTGTGGGAGCAAGAGAGGAAGGTACATTGGATAAACACCACACTGGCATGGCTCAAAGCCATGCGCCCTCTTTGGAAATTTTTTGAAAAGGAGACTCCTGACCAGGCTGGACCCATCTCCCATCCTTTGTGCCCTTCCTTGTTCCACCAAAGATGTCCCTCTATCCCTCTGCAATCATGAACTCTGATTATAGTTCATGACCTCACCATGGGCATCACTCCATCTCCCTGCTCTACCTTGGACATCAGTATGCTACCTGGCTCTGCTTTGGTCACCAATCCACCTTCCTGCTCCACTGAGAACATAACTCTGCCTCCTTGCTTCACTGAGTATGTCACTCTAGCTTGTTACTCAGCTGAGGATTTTGGTCCGCTGAGGACATCACTTGGCCCCCTTGCACCATTGAGGACATTGCTTATTTCCCTTACTTTGGAGTGTATGCTGCTCCCCCTTCTTGATTTGCAGAGGATGTTGCTCCACACACTTGCTTTGCAGAGGATGTCACATTGCTTATTTCCCCTACTTTGAAGTGTATGCTGCTCCCCCTTCTTGATTTGCAAACCCTCTGGCTTTGTGGAGGACATGGCTCCCACCTATGACTTTGCGGAGGATGTAGCTTCCTCCTCTGACTTCCTGGAAGACATTGATCCCATCTCTGGCTCTGTACTTAGCCCCCCCAACCCCTGCTGGTTTTGGGGTGGCCATCACTCCACACTCATGTTCTGCACCACCACTTAGCTATGTGGAAGAGATTGCTCTGCCTCACTGCCTTATGGAGGATGTTTCATCTCCTGCCAGCTACGCTAAGCTAATTCTAGGTAATTTTAGGGTAGAGGTGGGGTGCACCCTGGGCAAGTTGCCAATCTTTTGCAAAACTAATACCGAGAAGAACAACCATTCACACACACTTTCACATCAGTGGGCAATTTAGAGTAGCCAGTTGACCTATTTTTTTTTGGACTGTGGGAGGAAACCAGAACACCCAGAGAAACCCTGTTTGTGTCTTACTTAGTTTAAATGAAAGTCTGCATGTGCATGCATCTCCAATTATTATTCCTGGCAGTTATAATTTACAGCCTGGCAGAGCCTTCCGTGAGACAATGTAAAGGTTCTGTTGTAAAGGTTCTGCAATAGTAGCCAGGAGGTTGCAAAAATCCTACAAAGAGTCAAGGGTTGTTGCATAAAACCCCTTAAATTTTAAATAATTAAAATTTTATTTGTATAGAACTTTAAGCAATCGACACTGTTACAAAACAGCTTTACAGAAACCTAAATTTAAATTAAGATCCTAAATGAAAAAATCCCTGAGACAATATGAAGAAGAAATAGAACTAGGCTCAAAAGGGAACCCACCATCTTCTGGGTAACACTGGACAGTATAATAAATCATTATACTATACAGTCATAAATATAATTTAAAAAAAACTGTACTAAGTGTGCTGAAAGTATACAGAATATTTGGGCTAATCATATTGCTAATACAAGTCTTTAATCATTATGATTCTTAGGTCTCAGAAATCCATGTGATATTATCCATTGAAGAAGGAAAATTAATCTTAGATATGTATTGCAAGTCCCTATGATTTTCACTTAAGATTATCCACAACTATGTGAGGTGTGTCATAAGTCCAGATAGCTCCAAAAGAAAGAACAAACCAGGAGAAGTGTGTCAGAATCTGACATAGGCATCACGTTGGGCAGGAGTGCACATACAGCTTGACAGACAGAGACAATGGATTATTGCGTATGTTTGATTATGACAGCATATGTCTAACTATGACAGCATAACCAAAAAAAGGGAAAAAAAAAGATGAGAAGGTAACAGCAATGAGGGCACGCAAGGATATATAGCATTCTGCCATTCCACCTTCAACAAACCTGAGCAATTATGTGTGATTTGTGTGTGTGTGTGTGTGGGGGGGGGGGGATAAAATCATCCCAGTTTACCACAACTCCACACACATGAACCCACAGATCTACACATTTACTTAAGAGAAAAGCTATTTCACAAAACACACACACACACACACACACACACACACACACACACACACACTCACAAAATTTCACAAAAATATGATGAAACAAATAGGTTTTACAACTAGACTTAAAGACTGAGACTGTCTTGAAGACTAACTGGAAGGCCTTTTCATAGCTGGGGATGAGAGATTAACATTTAATTTGAAAACCCTGTGGGTAATGGGATTCCTGTGGGATTCCTGCAGGATGGGAGTCAATTTCATTATTCATCATGTAACTGGGACAGGACAGGAAAAAAGTCAATGGGAGTGGACAGGATGAGAATCTTAATAATAGGTCACTGTGGCAGCGGGGGCGTGGCCGAGCGTCAGTTTGTGAATGGAGGGCAGGGTCAGGGAAGGTAAGTGGCCAAGTCATTACACCTGGTGTCAATTAATGTGTGTGTGTGTGTGTGGGGGGTTTCTTGCAGTGATGGAGCATAAGAGGAGTAGGAGAGCAGAGGAGGGCTGGTTGGGACCAGAATACGATGGTGTACGCTTGTGTGTGTGTGTGTGTGTGTGTGTGTGTGTGTGTTCATGTCCTAGTTGAGCAAGTAAGCTGAAAAGCTATAACAATAAATGATTGTTGAACACTAGCCCCCACCTGCCATACTTCTATACTCCACCCACGTCAGGGAATTATCACAGTGGTGCCGAAAGCTGGGAGTATAGAAGGGAGCCCATCCATGGAGTCCTCGCCATTCAAGGGCCTCATTCATGCCCTCGCCACAGCCCAACAGAACTAGCATCAAGTGCTGATCGCCCTTTGGAAGGAAGAAGAACAATGCTTTGAGGCCTTGATGCTGGCCCAGAAAGAAGACCGCCAGGCATTCCGACACCTGCTCACGTCGGTGGGGTCCTCAACCGCCGCCACAGACCCTCCCCACCTCACCCTAATGAAGATGGGTCTGCATGACGATCCAGAAGCCTTCCTCATGCTCTTCGAGCAAGCAGCTGAAGTGTGGGGGTGGCCGGTCAAGCAGTGTGCAGCATGCCTACTTCCGCTGCTGACTGGTGAGGCGCAGCTTGCTGCACTGCAGCTCCCCACGGACAGCCAACTCATCTACACTGACTTGAACCAAGCCATTCTCCAGTGTGTCAGCCGCTCCCCAGAACAACAGTGTCAGCGCTTCCAGGCGCTGAAGTTGGAGGAGGTCGGCCGGCCGGCCGTTTGCATTTGGCTAATAGCTCCGGGACGCCTGCCGGCGGTGGCTGAGGGCGAATGACCGCAACGCCGAGGAAATTATCGACCTGGTGACACTGGAGCAGTTCATCATGCGATTTCCGGAAGGAATGGCGGAGTGGGTCCAGTGTCATCGCCCGGCGTCACTGGAACAAGCCATTGAGCTGGCAGAGGACCACATGGCGGCAGTCCCGATGGCAGGAAGACATGTTTCCTCTTCTCCTCTTTTCTCTCTCTCTCTCTCTCCCTCTCCCTCTGCTTCCCATCCTCACCGTGTTCCCCCACCGTGGAGGCAGGGGCCAGCTCCACCCCAGCCCCCTGATGCACCCATGGTGTCCTCCCATTTTCCCCTTCCGTGTCTGTGTCTTCTCCCCCTCAGGTGAGTGACGTCCATACCATCGGTGCAGAGGGAGAGCCTGGACCGGTATACTGGCGCTATGGGGAACTGGGACATCTTCAAAGTTAGTGCTCCATGATGGAGGTGGGAGCGGTGGTCCAGATCCCCGATGCACCAGAAACCGCCCTTGATTGGGCCGGAGCGTATCGCATACCGGTAAGTGTACAAGGGGATATCTATCCTGCCTTAGTGGATTCTGGCTGTAACCAGACCTCAATCCACCAAAGCCTGGTGAAAGGTGAGGCATTGGGGACAGCATAAGTGGTGAAGGTGTTGTGTGTGCACGGGGGTGTTCACAACTACCCTTTAGTGTCCGTCCACATTTTATTTTGGGGAAAAAGCAAAGAGTAAAGGCGGCGGTTAATCCTCATCTCACCCACTCACTGATTTTGGGGACTGATTGGCCTGGGTTTAAAGAACTAATGGAGCACATAATAAGTGGTGGGTCCTGCATTAATATGCCATGGGAAGATCCCGGTCTGGCATTGGCTGGAGAAGCTGTCACAGAGCCGTCTATGTCAGTTCCGCGTCAAGGTGACACGAGGAGTGAGGAGCAGCCCACCCCTCCTCCCACTATCGGGGATTCCCTTGAGGATTTCCCATTAGAACAGTTGCAAGACGAGACTCTGCATCATACATTTGACCAAGTGAGAGTAATCAATGGTCAAATTCTCTAGCCGAGCACGACACCGGCCTTCCCCTATTTTGCAATTATTAAGGATAGGTTGTACTGAGTGACGCAGGACACTCAAACTGGCGAACAAATAACTCAGTTATTAATCCCAAAGAACCGTAGGGAACTCGTATTCCATGCAGCTCACTTTAATCCCATGGCTGGACACTTAGGGCAGGATAAAACACTAGCCCGAA
>JANZLB010000007.1:32813281-32825325 GCA_026167865.1 Notarius quadriscutis
TCGCCTTCTTCGGCCAGTGGTCCCATGTGTGATGTAGATGTGATGCACTTCCAAGTTGTTACGGGAAGTTGTCGAAATCACTTCTGAGACCACTGAGCTCTAGCGCCAGGCCATTTCCAGGAAATAAGAATTCGGGTCATGGCGACAGCGTGTGTATGTCAGCCTCGGTTTGGAGGTTTCAGTTTCGAAAACTGTAATAGGTAAGAGTAGAATAATATACAGACACTTGGTCTATTTTACTTCTGTGATTTTTAAATTGTTAATTTTTGGATTACACGTCATTTTTGTGGCTACTGCCTCATAGAGTAAATATATATGCGAAATTTACTGTATGGACATGGGATCAGAAAACTATTTTATTTATAAGCAGTAGCCACATGGACCCATAGGGTACCGATTTTTGAGCACGCAAAGTTTCATTGATGTAGCTTATGTAGTTTCTGAGAAAACTTGTCCAGATTGAAACGGACAGACGGACGAACTCCATTCCTATATCCCCCTGCGCACATCGTTGGCGGGGGATAAAAAGAGGAGCAGGGACAGGTGGAGACAGGAAGGCAGGAAAAAAAAAAGAATTAAAGGAACGAGATAGAGAGAGATGGACAGAACTAATCAAGAGAAAATGAGATGGAACAGAGAGGGAGAGGTGAGAAAGAGAGAGGGGAAACGAGAAGAAGGGGGCGTCTTGAAACGAATAGAGAGGGCTATAGACAGCAAGGAGGGAGCAAGTGAGGGAATGGGCTACAGAGGAATGTGCAATAATAGTGGCTCCCCTCCTTGTCTTGTTTAAATACCACACCCAAACGAAGCATGGCATCATTCAGTCACACTCCCATAATTCCCTTCTGATGGAAATGAAATGGGGGAATGAGAGCCTGTTTTACATGGGGGAAGATAAGCCACCTAAATGTGTGTGTGCCTGTGTATGTGTGTGCGGCGTGGACATGCATTTATGAGCCTTTTCAGCCTATTAAGAGATCTAGAATGGTGTTGTGGAGGAAGCAAAGGTCACAGGAAATGTTAAACCTGCAGGTCATGCTTCTTTTTCAACATTTCAACACCGTGTGTTTCTCAAAACTCAGAAATACGGGTGCACGGTGGAGAGCAGGAGACTCTGCTCCGATTAGCGGAAAGGAGGTTGATGAGAGTTGTGTTACAGGCAGGCGCTGGTTGTGCATCTCTCTCTCTCTCTCTCTCTCTGTCACTGTTGTTGTTGTTGTTGTCATGGTGGAAGGTGATACGCTCCAACAACTTTCCTAATTAAAATGATAAGAAGCCTTATTGCACAGGCAGCCCTGCTTTTTTTTTCCCCCGCTCCCGCCAATCTGACGTGTGTAAAGGAAAGATGTCAGACAGTGAATGCGAAGCAACACAGAACACGACACAAAAGTTCAACACATGCAACCGAGAATTGTCAAAGCAATGTCTCAAATCACACACTGGAACAAACACACACACACTATTCTTATGTTATCTAGTGCAGTGCATTAAATATAAAAGAAAAATCACCAGGCATGTTGTATGTGTAATCACAATACATAAACTCATTCGGTTATCTCAAGCCTGAAACAGTGTTCTATTACACATAGTTTTACCAATTTTCATTAAAATAATAAACGAATAAATCATTAAAATAAATAAACGTCTTGCTTCCGGACTATACATCATCTCGTCTTTTGAGCACATGCTTGCAGGCAAGCAACAGGACAAATCTCTAACACTGTCCAGGCTGTACATAAAGACAACATGAAACTGAAATTCCAGCAAATTATTTTCCGCAACATGACATATGTTTGAGTCAAATGGCATATGGATCACTTTTACATCATCCATCAGATTATTTTTTCTTTTGCCTTAATGAAACTGGGCACTCAAAAACAAACACAGAGACCGAGCGAGATGTTAATCTGCAATTATGGAGAACTGTGCGTCTCCTGCAATGCCATCGGTATGTTTACTGGAGGAGATAGATCAAATCCTGCTCGTGCAGGAGGATGCACATTTTGTCCCGGTGTCAGGTACGCGAGGGAGGCAGATGTATGTGCAGAAGTGTTCAGTTTAGTACAGTGCGTATATATACAAAAGTGCATAAAACACACACAAAGGCAAACAGTCCAAATCAGCAGGCGAGATCAGAAACGAGAAAACAGGCAAAGGGTCGGTTGAGGCACAAACAGTATGTCAGAGACTAAGCGAGAACAAGAACTAGAAACAGGAACAAGAATTGAGAAACCAGGAAAACAAGAACACAGGAAGAAAGGCTCAGTAATGTGTACTTAACGTAGCGTAATACTTCGCATTTGCATCAGCGCAGTCTTTAAATAGCCAAACACACAGTTCTCTAATTGAGCTCAGGTGCGCCTTGTTCATGACGTGCGTGCTGGAGCTTACTCAGCGCGTGTGCAGCCTGAGGCGCGCCTTCAGGTGCATGCGCCACAGCTTGCAGGACTGACAGAACCCCTTTCCAAAGAGCTCCCTCCGTGTGCGAAAATCCATCATACTTGGCCCCGGTGGGGATTCGGGCTCAGGCTCTGGACACGACTTGGGTTCTTGGCTAGGAGTAGGCCTGACCTTGGGACTTGACTTGGACTCTGGACTGGATGTGGGCTCGAGCTCTGAAGATGACGTGGACTCTGGACTGGACTTGGGCTCGAGCTCTGGAGATTACTCAGGACTGGACTCAGGCTCAAGCTCTGGAGATGACTCAGGACTGGACTCAAGCTCTGGAGATGACTCAGGACTGGACTCAAGCTCTGGAGATGGCTCTGGGCTGGACTCGGGCTCTGGAGATGGCTCAGGTACAGGCTTGAGCTCTGTCAGTGCACTGCTTTGGTCCGGGTTAGGACCTGGCGACGAGATGACGCGGACGTCTTCATGGCCGACTAAGGCAGAGGTAGTTCCGACATCCTCTGACACAGGTTCAGGAACAGGCTCTGGCCTTAACTCTGTCACCGGCACTGAAGCTGGCGCAGGTGCCAACTCTGGCGCTGACTCTGGCACTGGCTCTGGAACTGGCTCTGATGCAGGCTTTGACGCTGGAGTAGGTACTGACATTGACTCTGGCACTGGAGTAGGTATTGACATTAGCTCTGGCACTGGAGTGAACCCTGACACAGGCTCTGGCACTGGAGCGGGCCCTGATGCAGGCTCTGGCATTGGAGTGGGCCCTGACGCAGGCACTGGCTCCGCCTCTGGCACAGGAGCAGACTCTGGCTCCGCCTCTGGCATGGGAGCAGACACTGGCGCTGACTCTGGCACGGGTTCAGGCATGGATTTTGATACAGACACGGTTTCAGGCATTAATTCAGGTGCTGGTTCTGGCTGAGAAACCAGCTCAAAAGAGACAACCTCCAAGAGGGGCTCAGGAACAACAGCCTCCTCTGCTGTCTCTATTTCAGCCACTGGAGGGAGCTCTGGAGCGATGGTCTCCTTGGCCGAGTCGGCCACTGGAGGGAGCTTTGAGCGATGGTCTCCTCAGCTGAGTCAGCCACTGGAATGGTTGCCTTTAGGAAGCGCTCTAGAGCAACGGCCTCCTCCGCTGAGTCGGCCACTGGCATGACTGCCCCTCCCCAAAAATTTTCATAGGTTTCCTCCTTTACTAATGATTCGAAGATAAATGGCCTCCTCCGCTGAGTTGACCACTGGCATGATTACCCCTCCCCAAAAATTTTCATGGGGTTCCTCCTTTACTAAGGATTTGAAGATAAACATGGCAAAGAAAGTTGGAGAGCTTTGAAGGCACGGGTGTTCAACCCGAATCAGGTAGTCCACCTATCTGCGTGCTCGTCCAGTAATGAATGTTAGGATGAAGCTTACCCAGATGGGTTTGGGTGGCTTGGGCTCTTGGAAGTCATCACAGAGGACACCATACTGGATACGGAATCCACACGGGTGATACACCCCATCGTAGGGTGTAGGAGGGTAAGCATCGGTACGCCGGCGGAAATATGAGGCTAGCGGCAGGGACAGGGAAACCCAGAAGCGGCGTGGAATTGCGGACTGAAACACCTCTGTTACATCCATTGTATGGCAAAGTATTCTGTCAGGTACGCGAGGGAGGCAGATGTATGTGCAGAAGGCAAACAGTCCAAATCAGCAGGCGAGATCAGAAACGAAAAAACAGGCAAAGGGTCGGTCGAGGCACAAACAGTATGTCAGAGACTAAGTGAGAACAAGAACTAGAAACAGGAACAAGAATCGAGAAACCAGGAAAACAAGAACATGGAAAGAAAGGCTCAGTAATGCGTACTTAATGTAGCATAATACTTCACATTTGCATTAGCACAGTCCTTAAATAGCCAAACACATAGTTCTCTAATTGAGTTCAGGAGCACCTTGTTCATGGCGAGCATGCTGGAGCTCACTTGGTGTGCGCACGCAGCCCGAGGCGGGCCTTCAAGTGCCACAGCGTGCAGGATTGACACCCGGGAGTAGCCGATATGGGGGAATGGGTATTCATTTTGCTATTTAATATTTCCAGTGCATATTTATACTTCAGATAATGTCTTATTACTTATAAATAAAAAATAAATACACACATACACATCTATATACACACATATTCTGTACTGTGCAAAAGTCTTCGGCATATGTAAAGAAATGCTGTAGGCCAAAAATGGCTTAAAAATAATGAAATGAAATACTTCAATATAAAAAAAAAATACTATAAAAACAGTAAGCAGTAAGCCATAACAAATGAAACAAAGGTGATAAAAAAACAACACACGTAGTCTCTGGTACAATGAATGCAGTTTTATGCGGAAATGAGTTGTAGGTTTTACTGAGCATCTTACAGAACCAGCCACAGTTCTTCTGGACTCTTTGACTGTCACACTCGATTCTTAATTTTGAACCAAAACCCAGCAGCCTTCATTATGTTTTCTTTTTTAATCTGAAAAGTGCTCTCTTATGTAATATTCTGCTCAGATACAAACTTTTTCATCTGTAACATTTAATTTTGTGCTGGAAAATGAACGTTTGGAACTCTAAAATGTTTTTGTACTGACTCGATAATGTAGAAGTCATAAAATAGAAATCTATAACAAAGTTTATATGAGGGGGAAAAAAAAAAAAAGGGGGTGTCTAAGACCTTTGCACAGTACTGTAAATCTGAACCACAGAAGAGTCACTCGTCTGTCAGTGTATCTATCAGATTTCCTGACCAATATGCAGAGTAAATGTTTAGTACAGCTGCTTCATGCCTTTCTCTGGATGTCAACAGCAGCAATACGACCCGCCTCCTTCTTCATTTGTTCCACCCATTTGGGGGCAAGGTTCAGGTAAGCCTGCAGGTGGTGGCGGGTGAGCAGCAGCCTCAGCGCACACAACCCCACGATCGTCCACAGACGCACCGAGTCGAAGGCTGAGCTAGAAAGCCTGAGGAACAAATACACACACATGGATTAAAGCACTGAGGTGGGTGTAATACTGCATCAACACCAGTTACACAACAGTGCATGGCTTTAAGAGGACATCATCTTGGTACAGAGTGGGTGGATCAGACCTGTGTGGTGCAGAGCATCTGAAACAAAGCATCAGACATCTGTTTTATGGCTGACATTGGTTTAATTTTATGCTGAAGAGCCAATACAAATCTGACGGCAAAAAAAAAGGAAAATTAAATGAGACTTCCTGAAATGAGGATTTGATTTTGCATGACGCGGCAGGTCACAACGACATTAGCATAATTGGGTAAAATATTTGCAAAATTTAGGACTGCATCTATTTCATCGTCACAAAGAGAAAACACTTGTGGGCTTGGTTTTATCGGAAAATAAACAATGGCGGCGTGGTGTGATGTGACCCAACATGAAGAGGAGTTACTGTTGCCACCTTTCTGCAGTTTTCTTAACTAAAGAACGTCCTCATACTTCTTACCCATTTATATTGTTGTAGAATATCCACTAAACAAGCAAGTTCCTGTTGTCCACAAAACCTGATGGTATTTATCTTTACACCAATCTTAAGTGCCAACTGAATGCCAAAACGTTACTGCCGAATTGGGATCAGTTCCAAGTACAGCGGACAAGACGGCAAACTCTGTACCAACAAGTAAGTAATTCGTTCGAACACCATCTGTTTAATTACTTCAGGTAATATACAGTTAATCCTTCTGTGTTTATACTTTCATGATTTGTTAGTTAATTCCAGTCAATGTACCAGTAATGGTGAAATATACAACACTAACAAAGACTGATAAAACTCTCCCTTTTGTAGCATTCGTTTAGTCTCGGGGTTGGCGATGTTCAGCCTCGTCTTGGAATGAGATTTGTACATTTGATGTGTTGGTTGGTAGTCATATTTCATTGAAATTATTTGCCACCAAGACATGAGCAGATGTCATTATTTATTACTTTCTAGTGTAGGTACTAAAAAACCCACATTGCCGGTATAGTGTACGTATAAAATAAAATACAAGGAAAGTGTGCAATTCATATATAGTAACTTTTCTGTGCTTATCTCTCTATGTCAAACGCACATGCAATAATGAAGAGCGCGTGTGTGGTGGTGGGTGTTTTTTTTTTTAAAAAGGAGA
The DNA here is from genome assembly GCA_026167865.1 of Notarius quadriscutis. Classification (NCBI taxonomy): domain Eukaryota; kingdom Metazoa; phylum Chordata; class Actinopteri; order Siluriformes; family Ariidae; genus Notarius; species Notarius quadriscutis. The sequence goes on from JANZLB010000007.1 coordinate 32,819,817, forward strand.
AAAAAAAAAACGATAACACCCCACCCCTAACTGCGTTGCTTGGATACAAATTCAGGCATGTGTACCGATTTATCTATATTCTAAACATCATGTGATGTTACCCCAAACAAACACTTACAATGTGACTGAAGTCTTTCCCATAGGAGCATTTCCTAAGAAGTCACGAGCAAGAGGCTTGATCCACAAAACAAGAATAAACAACGGGGACAAAAAACTGGTGTGTAGAAGGATTCTGTGAAAAGAAAGCAACCAATTTATTTATACTGTACACTTCCCCCCCACACACACACACACCACTTTTTAGGAACACTATAGTAATACTGGGTAGGGCCTCGCTTTTCTTCCAAAACAGCCCACTGAAGCCTCAGCTTTCTGTTCTTGCGGACAGAAGTGGAAATAGATGTAGTCCTCTGCTGTTGTAGCCCAGCCGCCTCAAGGTTTGATGTGTTATGTGTTCCGAGATGCTTTTCTGCTCACCATGGTTGGACAGAGTGGTTAACGGAGTTATCAGAGTCTGACTTTGTCAGCTCAAACCAGTCTGGCCAGTCTCCATTGACCTCTCATCAACAAGGTGTTTGTCCAAAGAACTGTTGCTCACTCACTGGATGTTTTTTTCCTTTATTGCATCATTCTGAGTAAACTCGAGAGACCCAGGAGATCCATTATAACAGTATTCAAACCAGCCCGTCTGGCACCAACAATTATGCCACAGTCAAAAAAAAAAAAAAACACAAAGATCACATTTTTTAAGCTAACTGCATGAATGTGTATAGGTGTTCCTAATAAATTGCTCAGTGAATGTACACACAAATGCTCTAAACCATGATTTGGTCATACTGCTTGCTTTAAGGTGTATTGCAGATGTTCTTACTGAATGATGGGCCTATCAGCATTCATGTGTACTGCGTCTAAGTGAGTTTGGGCCAGACGAAGTCCAGGGAAAGCGAGCAGAGAGCCAAAGAAGGCACAAATGAAAGCCAAGCCCAACTTCACTCCCAGTTTGGTGAAAGGAATGCTGAAACAAATTCCAAAGGATGCAACTTTAGATACAGTACATACTGTTATCACGTGCATTACAGAGACATTAAAAAGTAAGCGAACAACTTACGACCACTCAAATCCTTGTTGTCTGGCAAAGATTTCAAAGTTATCGAAGACGCTGGTGAAACCTAGAATGTCAGAAATTGATTCAAGGCTGATGGCAAAGTAAAGGCCTGTTTAATTCTGAATAAATAAAACTGATGCTGTACCAGACTCAAGGCCAAACTCCAGATAGTCTTCTCTCACCACTAGAACCAACATGGCTACAAGCAAAGAGAGGAAGCCAAATGCCAAGCACACAGAGCGCTCTCCACCCTCGTCTGAGCGGAAGTAGTGGCTCATCAGCACATGCAGAGTCCTCCTGGGACTCCGAGTCAAGGATTATAAGAGAGACAAGAAAGTAACAGTACCCAGAGTGAGAAACAGCCCGGAGTCAAAAGTAGAAGATAGATTTTAACAAGTATATAAATTTCCAAACTCATTATAGTTATCTGAACAACATCATGACTTTCCACACATCACACCATCACCCTTCTTATATTTTATCAGTCGTCTAAGTGGAACTTTCGATGAAGTGTTTTCCTCTCATCGCATGGCTATCAGGAAAAGGTTTAAGGATACAGGCAGAAGAACACCATCAGGACACACCAGATGGCCCCGATGTTGACCTCTTTACTGGCATCCACTACAAAGTAGTAACCTTCAGTAAAGAGGTAGATGCCCACTGCATAGACGGCAAAGTCAATCAACCACTGGTACTCCACGAAGAACCGCAGAACTGTACACACAAAACCACAGTGATGGATGTGGGAAGAAAAAGAAGGGATTAGGCTCAGCAATACGACACCAATATCAGAATAACCCACGTTGACCTCAATAGTACTTCTACCACATTGTCTAACTCTGTCACTCATCAAAACAGATTGTAGCTGACTTGATATTAAACACTAGCAATTATTTAATTTATTGTGAATAAAGTGTTAAATTTACTGATTAATTTTCTATAACAGCAACTCATACAGTAGTTACAGGTCCAAGGTGTATATTAACATGCTTGATCTAATAGGTTATCTCTGTTTTGTAACAATGTGGAGGGAAGACTTCACATAAATGGATTTAAAAACATGAGTATTCACTGATATTGAAGTTTTCTGTGAGGAGTGAGCCATTTATTTGGCATTTTTAGAAGGAGTCTCCAGTGTCAATTCTTTGTAACACTCAGACAAAGCTAGAATTAAATTTGCACCTTGGAAAGGTCTTCATATAGAGGGCTTTGCACTTTCTGGTTTCTTAGTAACATAAGCTGAATTGTTTTGGTTTTTTTCGTCTTATTAATTTCAAAAGACAGAACACAAAAGATGCTGATGAGGGAAAAACTGGTTATAGTTGTTCAAGTAAAGTGATACCAGGAGTGAATCTCGTTCAAACATTTCATAATATTAATGTAACCATAAAAGAATAAAAAGTAAGAAGCTTCATTTTTAACTAATAAAATAATCATTAGTGTTGGAAGATTACTATAGCATAAGAGGAATAAAATACCATCATCTAGATCTCTGAATTTGATACGTTCCCCTATCAGAAACACTGCATACATTCTGCTCATCTGTTTTTGATTCCAGATGCATTTCAGGAACAAAAACCTGATTTTTTTTTTTTTGTGTGCGCGCGCGTTTTAAATTACTGTGTGACCAACAGACATTTCTAAGCAGACTCACTAGGGACATACATTTCTTGCTTTGCTCCTTGTTTTTTTTTTTACATAACTGATTTAAAAACATGCAACAGAAAAACATAGCCAATTTGTTGAACTAACAGAAGCTGCATGTCATGCTCTCAAACAAATAAAGAGAGTCTTATTATAATATTGTTGATACCAAATGACACTGGTTCAGATTTTGGACCGTGCACGTAAACAGAAATCTTAAACAGAGTGCTGAGCTAACAGCTTATTCTGAAGTAATTAATTTGCATTAAAATAAATCATTGCAAGCAGACATGATTACTGATGCTTATTCCTGAAGCTAGACGGCCTTTCGATTTCATAAAATCTGTGAAATTTAGTTCCCTCTGAAATTTGGTCGTTGTGATAGGTTTATTTCTGTAATATCTTAAAAATATCAGGCCATTCTGTGGCTGGGAAGTTATTTAATTTGAAGGGATTCCCAAGCAAATAATGTGCATGATCCACAAAGTGGAGTATGTCGCAGTCATGCAGACAGAGGAAATCCGTACACGCAGGTTTATCTTCTTCTTTTAGGTTTTACGGCAGCTGGCATCCACAGTGTTGCATTACTGCCATCTACAGATTTACCTTAACCGTGCACTGACAGTTCCATCATTCTGTCGCTAAACGAACAGCTGATCACACCGAGGTACTCGCTAACCGCTGATATTTATTAGTTTGGTCTTGCGTTTCCTTTCCTTCTCAACATAACATCTTTTCTTCTCACTTTCCGTTACTGTAGTCGATCTTTCACATTTCATTCGCACACTCACGTCCTCCATTTTTCTCTCCTGTTTCAAATTTGTATCCCACAATGACTTGCATAAATGGAGAAAGCCCACCACGTCATGTATGATGTAGTATCTTGAATCGGGTCATGGTGAAGCAGGAAAAACTGGTGGAGAATTTAGGGCCACATGGCCTTAAATTCATTAATTGTTCTATTTAAAAAAAAAAATTGGAAGTCTGATTCGAATTCAGTAGCTTTCGGTCCACTAAACAAAAAAAGATACCGATCCAGGGTATCGGGGAAAATTATTTTTACAACCTACACTTGAAAAATCTGAAAGGCAGTCTAGCTTTAAGTGTTTGTGATCCATTGCTATCACAATTAGAGCACACTTTTTTATTCCTCTTATGCCACAGTAATTTGCAAACAATTACAATTCCTAATTCTTTATTTAGTTTTATCCATTTGTAGTTGTATTTATTATTATGGAATGTCCATAAAACAAGTTGGTTAGCATGATCACTTATGTTACAGCAGCTATAAACCATCATTTTTTTTTTATCAGCTTCTATTCTCTCTCTCTTTCTCCTATCAAACTGCAATTCATTACTGACGAGCAAATCAGAATGTGTTGCTTATGTATTCAAAGATAATAAATCCCCAGGCTTGTTTTGCACATGTGATTAACTTATTAAGCCATTCCAAAGTGTGCTTCTGTTCATGTGGCATTGCTTGTGTCTGTTTGTTTATTGGGAAATGCTCAATGTGAACAGCTGCAATGACTCGTATGAGAATGTTACTTGGTCGAGAACCAGAATGCCATGCACTGAATTGCTGTTAATGGTTCTGCGTTCAGGGCACATGCCACTGTGTTAAGTCTGTTCGGAGGTCCAATATGTGCTGGATCAAAGGTAAACAGTATTTGAGGGAAAAGAAAGACAAAGACAAATGGTTGTTGAACAAAACACTGAACTCAGTGATAGAATTAAAGCTGAAAGGTTAAGGATCTTCTGAACATTTGAATTTGCTATCCCTTGATGAAACCAGTCAGTTCTGGCTTTACAGAACCAAAGCAGTCAGAAAAGTTGCTCACTTTTATGATGAACTGATTTATTTTCCATATGGACTGTACATTAGAAAGGCTGCTGCCTTCTTCAGAAATAACAAGGTAATAGATTTTTCATATGGGACTGCATCATTGGTTAAGGTTATATCCAGTACCATGCTACTTTAAGTTTCTCTCAGATCACTTATCACTCACCACTCACATAAAATGCATTTGTGACGGTCTGCAGGTCTGCTGGAACTGTTTTCCATATCACAAGGAGTTATAGGAATCCGAGGAGTTTTCAGCAACCGATTTCTAGCGATGAATAAGAGAGGATGGCTTCATGCAACTGTGAGTCAATAATTACATGTTACACTCTCACATCAACTCACAAACCTATCGCATTAAACAAAGAGGGGATTGTTTTCTATTGTTTCTGTTTTAATCCTTTAATGTCAGGTTAGTTATCCAGTTAACCACCTTATATCATTGTTCCATATCAACATTATAATCCGTGGCGGCTGGAGGTTGTTTTTTTTTTGGTGGGAGGTGAAAATATACAGCACCAGTCATAGTAACGATTAAGTGTGTCCAAACTTTTGACTGGTACTGTATATCGGGAATATAGAATTTAAAAGTTCTATGTATAGAAATAATTATAAAATTATGTACAACTTTATATGCTCACCGGCCACTTTATTAGGAACACCCATCCACCTGCTGTTTACAGTAGTTCCCTAATCAGCCGATCCCTTGACAGCAGCACGATGCATCAAATCATGCAGATACAAATCAAGAGCTGCAGTTAATGTTCACGCATCAGAATGGAAAAAAATTTCGATCTCAGAGTGTGACTTTCTTTCACTGTGGCATGGGTGTTGGTTTGAGCCAGATGAACTGGTTTGAGTATTTCAGAAACTGCTGATCTCCTGGGGTTTTCACACACAACAGTCTCTAGAGTTTA
>JANZLB010000007.1:32886326-32896658 GCA_026167865.1 Notarius quadriscutis
TATATATATATCCTGCCCAACTGCAAGCTTCACCACCATCATTTTGGATTTTTTGGTTTCCCTTTTGTGCCCCCCGCCTCCATGCCTCTTTAGCTCCATGCTGGGCTGCTTCAATAATATTTATAGTGCAATCTTTATCTCTCCAGCCTCTCTTTTATTTTAATTTTTTTCCCCCAAGTCCAGTGCCATGGGGCAAACCCTCCTACCCTCATTTCCCTCCAACCCCCTCTGTGTTGCCCCTGGCCCCCCTTCCCTTCAAGCTGACAGATAGACAAACGCACCGTTCTCTCTTTCTTTGCCTTTCACCTCTAAAGCCTCCCTCCGTCCATTCTGCTGCACGGATACAATGCCGTCTCTTTCTCACGCAGCCGGCCGACCGCAGCCCTGAACTAACAGTATCACTGGGGCTGTCTCAATGCCGCCAAGCACCATTGTGCACAGCCAGAGGGGAGTTAACACCCATGTCTGAGCCCAATGAATAGCATTATTGTGTCTGGGACACAACCCTGGTTCCACCCCATGCCCATCTGAACTGCGCTGCCCCCTTTTTCCTCCCAAGTCCTAACCCACTTTCTACAACTTATCAAAATTATTTACTTCCTTATTTCATCTTATTTAAAAAAATATTGCATCAGTTTTCTGTTTCTTTTTTTTTTCGCTAAGAGAAGGACCAAAAAAAGATAAAGGTACATTTAAAGTCATAATTGACCCTGAAGTCCATCAAACTATCCCTCTCAATTATTTGCCTGATCGGAGGCCTCTGAAATAATTTAAATAATTTCGAACAGCCGAAAAGAAGAAGAAATTGTTTCAGATGTATGACAAGTATAGACTTTTTATATTCTATTTACAATGCACAATATTTTTGGCCAAAAATCTTTTTTACTGCAAGCAAAGAAACATCAGAGGTAGTGGCAGTAAGTGCACTTGGCAGGCTGTTTCTTTCAGTCTGACATCCTAAACTCAAAAAATCTTCAGCTTCAGCATGTTAAAAATCTGAGGTCAGGAAGTTCACCTTACAAACTGTGAGAAGATGCCAAAACATCCACCTTACACATCTTTCTGATCAAAGTCACGGATTGACACTCAGATTGAAAGTTAAGCTGAACTTGTTTTTTTTTGTTCTCCCCCCATCTGTTGTTGTTTGCTGGCAGGAGGCAGAGAATGAGCTGAGAGTGGGAGTAGGAATACAGGATGATGGAGGACTGAACTGAGAGCAGGTGAACACAGCTGTGGACCGCCGCCGGCTCTCTTCTTCCTCTCCTCCCTCTCTTCTTCCTCTCCTCATGAGGCTCCGGCTCTGTGTCTCGGGGTCTCGGAGAGGCAGCAGGGGCCGGCCAGGCTTCAACGGAGTGGGCAGCAGAGGCGGGCAGTTGCACCCACCGGGCACAGGCTCCTCAGCAGAGCAATCAATACGGAGGGAAGAGGCTGCCAGGGGTCGGGCGACGCAGCCCCGGGCCATGGTGCCAAGGGATCACCAGCGTTCATCTCTCCCTTTACCAGTCAACTCACATCAGCCAAAGGCGGACCATGTGTGAGAGCAAGTGTGTGTGCATGTGTGTGTGTGTGTGTGTTTGTGTGTGTGTGTGGTTCTGCCGGAGGGACCTTTAGTCCCAACACCACTTGATAAAACTTTGTCTGTGGGAGAATGAACAGAAAAAGAGTGTCAAAGGTCTTTTTCCCTCTCTTCAAATCCTTTTTTACTGTGAGTGCACATTCCCAGTGACTGTTTGAATGAGGGCTTGACGTACAATCCCTCTTACAGGCCCTCCTCCAAGCCTCTACATCAGATGAGCTGGCAAGAGAGGACAACTTGAACTTTTGTCTGTTTTGGACGACATTTTTTTTTTTTTTGCCTTTTCAGTTGTAGATTAAATTAGATGATTTTTCCCCCAAAATCCTGGCCATGGTTTGAGAGCTTCTAAAAAGGCTTTGGTTTTAATCCACATGAAGAGGCTTGACACTCTTGTCTACATGCTTCAGTTCTGCGGGACCTCCTCAGTACCAGGCTTTAATAAGATGACGTTCAGAGGGAGTGCAAAGTGGTGGAGGCTGAGCTCCAGAACTAGGACCAAAATTACCCAATAAACTTTCCCAGTATTTGTAACGCATTGTTTTCAGCCATTCCCTGACCCAGAGCTCATGATAAGGAAATTTCTGATAAGCAAAGCTCTATTTCCTTCCATGAGACCCAATGGACATAGGTGAATGGAGTGCTAATGTTGCTAAAGGTAGTGCCATGTCCACATGGATTGTTTAAGGAATGAAGTTTACTCGGAGATGATGGAGTCTAATCCTCTGAAATGGTAAGCACACTCCTATTTTTTCTCTGTTTTATTCACTGGTTAAAATTCAGTCACTATCTTCTGTACAGAATGATGCGTAAAATCCAGATACACTGCCTGTGTGCTTTGTTAAATTGCTATATCTCATCAAGGAGCAGCTGTGGAAGAAAGTCAGGCTTCCCCTTGGGTTTATAAAATCATCAAACTCAGCCAAAACCGCAATAAAGCACGGAACATGGTGTCCTTTCTTGTGTTTAACATCTGTGTTTATCATGTTTGGATAATCTTATTTGTAACCTAGCTTTAATCAGCATATTATATAAAGTGCTGTTAGTATACTAGGCACAAACCCCATAGTAAATCACGCACTAGAACGCCAACGTAGGATCTACACACATGCCATGCAGTGTCTGAGCTTGGCAGTGCCGCCTACAAAATGGCCGCCACCGTCTGCCAGCTGTCTCCTTACCCAAGATGTCGCCACTCTGAACACCAGCCATCTGCTTAATCAGTGCTTGCATGTAAATTATCTATAATTGCATTTGCATATTCGCCCAACTGTTACTGTAGGATGACACACACACACACACACAGATTCACTGTGAGCAGCTTTTGAGCACTCTGAAACATGTACCTGCCACTCATGACTTTTGTACTGTTTTAAAATTTATCCGTCCTTATGTTAAGCCACGTTAGCATTCTGGTGCTTTAAATAAGAGAAATGTGGCTTTTCCAGTCACAAAGAACCTGACGACTGTCCCATCTGTGACATCTGTGCCTGGGCTAGTTGAGCTAGCCGGTGCTACTTAAATCCCTCTGTCGCCGGGCCCAACTCCACACAGCCCCACATAATGACCTCATTAGCATGCACAGCACTCGCCAGCATAGGCCTTGGTGCACTGCTGCATCGTGGGACCCAGCAATGGTTGCCCTTCACACACACACACACACACACACACACACACACACACACACACACACACACACCGGGCAACATTGTGTTCTGCCATACAATACAGCGCTTTACATGTGTATTACTGTGCTGCAGATCAGCAAGATGATCCATAGCAGTTGATGCAGATCAACTGGGCCTCAGCAATTATAAGTTGCAATTATGACCTATGAGTTGTTGGATTTCAGTTTTATTTCAGTGAAGAATAAATAGTTTTGAATTGGTGTTGGAGTAAGAGAAAAAAGATATTGTATAAGAATAAACATGGAGTTTTATAAAAATGTTTGTGCTTTCACCTTGCAGTTTGTGGCTTCTTAGCGTTCTGGTTCTGCCTTAATACTGGATTAGCTTCATACTGGGATTGTTTTCACAGGACTGTTGTTGTGGATCTTAACTTTTAAATTTAAAGCTAGAAGAGATCATTTGCAGGCCTTAAGTCCTCAATTTCAAACAATCTCACTCTCTTGATCGAGAATTTTCTTCAGTGAAAATCATGTTTGACTTCACTAATAATGTCATTCATATGGAAGTTAGCTAACATTTTGTTTCATTACGGAATGACATCGATTACACAAATGAACCATTTATGCTTGAGATTGTCTTCTCCTTTGATTTCCTATCGAGTTATTTAGTGTGAGGAACAAATCAAAACTTGGATGCTTTTATTAGAAAAGTAATTAACGATTTTCAATTCAACCAACATCATGATATAATTAAAGATGTTTGAAAGTTGCCTTTAAATTGTGATTATAAACACATTAACCTAGAAAAAAATGTAATGTCACATTATTTTGAAGTACTTTGAAGCTATAGCTTACTAAATAATGTCATCAAGGTTTTAAAGGTTAAAAAAATCAACATTTTACAGTGTTTTAAAGACAAACCTCCTCTATTGTTGATTTTACACAAGCTTGTGAAGGATGATCTTTTTTTTTTTTTGGTTAAAAATTTGTCCAATTTGCATAAATAAAATTAAGAAAGGGCACCTCACAGGAATAAAAAAAAAATCTTTATTTTGAAAAGATTCTCATCGAAGTTTAATACGCTGAAATGTTTCAAATGTGCATTGTATTTGTTTTCTCTATCTATATTTACATGTATATAATTAATATAATTTAATCTAACCCTTTACTGTACATCATGTACATACTGTTACGGAACAATCACTTTCCATCACTGGAGCTCTTGTTTTTTAGAATGTGTGAAGCTGTGGGAGTTTATGAGGCTGTGATGGGGCTTGTAATTGGGGTTTGTAGGGGGTGTGTGTCTGGTCTAGGCTGGTCCCAGTCATGTAGAACTTGTCTGGGTCAAACGGCTGGCTCTCATCTCCCATTTACATATTTACAGCAGCTGGGGAGCCCATATGTTTTTAGTTGAGATCATATAATGTTATATATAGCCTTATAAGCTAGCTAGCACACCCCATGGTCTCTTTATGTGAACACACACACACACCACAAATCACTCGCCATTCTTTCTGTCTTGAAATCTGCCCCACCCCCTTGTCCTTTATAAAGAAAAGAAAAACAGAGAGCTTTTATGCTAATCATGCTTGTAACCATGTGTGCAAGTACACTAGTGCAATTATGCATAATTCAACACAAAGCCAGTCAGCGAGGCAACTACTGTAAATCCTGTTAGCAAGCCAAAAGAGGGCAGAGACTCTGGGGGCCTGAAAATAAAGGGCTTCCGCACTTTTAAGAAGATTCAGACAGATCCTTGAAATTTTTTGTCCACAGGTGCATAACAGAAACTTTGTGTGAGGCAAGGTCCAAAATCATTTCAATAGGAGAGGGTGAAGGATTTTTGAAAGCCTTGCTCTGTGCGGAAGATTGTTAAAAGCCAGAAATCTTAAAAATTGCGAATAATCTTAAAAGAATATTTGCTCGTGGATTAGTGATAACTGCATGAATTTTCCATATTACACAATAATAAGTATAAGCATAAGTACTCTTATACTGCATATAAATATTAACTGCTATATTGAATAGTATTGTTCAATAGTTCTCTAAATGGGGTCTGTGAACATTTTTTTAAATTATTTAATTAATTAATTTATTTTGTTACAGGATTCACCATTATGAAAAGTCATTATATTTCTTATCGAGTTGTTATAGTAATTTCCCCATTTGAATGGTTACATGAATGGGGTCAGTTTAATCCAAACCTCAGTATTTCAAATTATAAATAATTTTGACTTGGACATAATGTGTTCTGACAGGTCACTGGAAAGGTCAAGAATAAAAAATAAAATAAAATTAAAAATTAAATAAAAAACCTCTAAAGCTTCAATAAATAGCCTGAATATGACCGTGTACATTTAAATAATCTTTCAGTATTTGGATTTATAAAACAAATCTGTGTTGATTTTTTTTTTCAACAGATGAAGTGGATTTCTGAGAACCCCTGGTCTGCACTCACCATCCAATTTATTAGGAACACCTGTACACCTGCACCTTCATGCAGTTATCTAATCAGCCAATCGTGTGGCGGCTGCACAATGCAAATAAGTCATGCAGATACAGGTCAAGAGCTTCAGCGAATGTTCACACCAAACATCAGAATGAGCAACAGATGATTTTTTTTCTAATTTTAAACTGGTCAGTTTGGGAGAGCCTGTGCCCAGGATAGCCTCAGATTCTTGTTTTTGGCTGACAGGAGTGGAACCCAATATGGTCTTCTGCTGTTGTAGTCCATCCACCACAAGGTTTGAAGTTTTGTGCATGCTGAGATGCTTTTCTGCTCAGTATGACTGTAAAGAGTGATTATATGTGTTACTATACCCTTCTTGGAAGCTGTAGCCAATCTGGCCATTTTCCTCTGACCTCTTATCAACAGGCACCGGCGAGTGGCCTAGTGGTTAGGATCTTGATCGCCTCAAGATCGCGAGTTCTACTCACGGTCGGGTCATACCAAAGACCATCATAAAAAGGGTGCCTACTGCCATCTGGCAAGGCACGCTGCAATACAGATACAAGTGGGGAGTCAAACTCTTGTGGTTACCAGAGGACTAGCCCCCCACTGTAACCCTAGCTATGTAATATAGGCAAGAGGCCAAGGGCTACGAAACAGAGATTGGTGCCGCCAAACGCGCCAAGAATGGTGCGGGAAGGACTTTGACTCTCTTATCAACAAGGCGTTTCCACACACAGAACTGGGCTTGGCTCTATGGGGTGGGCCTGACCCACCCACCCAAGGAGAAGAGAGCGAGAGAGAGAGAAAAGGTCATATCCCCCCAAAAAATCTTCCTGACCCACCCTTTCAGTGAGCGCTGGATCCGGCCCTGCACAGAACTGTCACTCAGTTTATGTTTTTTGTTTTTCATACCATTCTGAATAATCTCTAGAGACCGTTGTGTGTGAAAAACGCTGGAAATCAGCAGTTTCTGAAATACTCAAATTAACCAGTCCATCTGGTACCAACATCCATGCCACAGTGAAAGTCACAGAGATCACACTTTTTTCATTCTGTTGTACAATGTGAACATTAACTGACGCTCTTGGCCTGTGTCTGCATGAGTTTTTGCATTGTGCAGCTGTCAGAGATAACTGCATGATTGTGCAGATGTACAGGTGTTCCTAATAAAGTGGACAGTGAGTGTAGTTACGTAAAGAATAAAGGATGTACAGGCACATGCATATTTGGTTGAAGCTACATTTCACATGAATCTCCTATTCTGAAAATTCCTAATCAAGCTTTTTATGCCATGCTGCACTGCAGAAATACCCCAAGTGTTCAGCTTCCCTTCAGTATAATGTGAGGCACGTATTTTTAATGTTTGCGGTGTTTCAGTGCAAGGGGTTCCTTACCTCTGAGTGCTCAGAGCTTTTATTTGCTTGGATATTGATTGAATGTAGTTCACCCACAGAAGTAATAGTTGCTGAATGCATTTATTGCCATTGCTCAATTCGACCCATGCTGCATTTGCCTTTTCTTTTTTTTTTTATACACCTGATATGACAAGTGGTTTGATCTGCTGTGTGCTAGCTATCTAAAACAGACCTGAACAATTCAAGGGTGTCAGTGTGATGTGTGGAATTGATATGAATTGCACATTTTTGAAAGGAATATTTGACAGGTGTGCCAAATGATGTTTCTTATGAAAAAGTAAGTTGTTGTTTGTTCACCGCTTGCTACAGTACACTTCTAAAATTGTAAAGCTATAATACGTATGATGTGTATGAGCTCTGGGGTCTGGAAATATGTAGAGCCTGCTACGCCATCTGAACAGTTTTCTATGAATAGACTTGTGTGTATTTGTAATATGTGGCTTGAAGTAATTTCCTGTGTGGTTTGTAACTACAGTAAGGAAGAAAGAGGAGATATTTAATGTAGTTTAGCCTAAGACGAATTATCCATTGTCTGGATGTATTTCCATGATAAAAAAAAGCTTCAGTGAGATGCAATAAGCAAGAGGGTTTTAAAAAATAACAGTGCTATCTCTTTAAAAATCGGGACCTGTGTTCACTGAGGCTGATTACAGTCTGACGGAAAACAGTCATACATTTATCCAAGTCACTGATTATGTCATTTTAAAGCCCCCAAAACACAGGCATTGCGAGGGAGCATGTAGAATGCAGAATTATGAAGTGGGGAATGGAGTGTGTGAAGGAGAGAGGCGGAAATGGGAACAGAGTGCTGTTTGTATGATTAAACTGTCGGCTTGGTGGCACAGGCCACGCTGAAGAGTCAGGTCTGAGATTTAGCCATAATGAAAACACTCCGAACCCTCCTCTCAGCGCAATTCTCTTTACAGCACACTGCCTCAGCCTAACCCAGGTCTGTCCATTTACCAAGAGGAGAGGGGTGCAGACACACACACACACACACACACACACACACACACACACACTGAAAGAGCTAGTTGTTTGCCAGAGACTGGTTTTGTGCACATCTAGGCCAAAAGAAGCAGAATGGAGGAGAAGTTGTCTTCTTGATGAGGAGTGAATATTTGCATCCCAGTGTTCTAAAAATGGCCGCTGCCTCTCACTCAGCTGCATAAACACCAATCCCGCCCGCAGCGACGACCTACTCGTCAAGCGTGGGAATAGACGAAAGTGTAAAATATTCTGTCAGGCACTGGCTAGACGGCCCAGCTGCTCTGAAACCCCATTGAACAGCAGGTGAAGAAGGACCCTAGGGGTCAAGGTCAAAGGAGGCTCCTGTCTGCTCCATCCTATGACATGTCTGGTTGCACCCCCTGATGTGTTTGCTCTTATTTGTGTGATCGCATGTGATTATCAATGACGCACACGAAACCCATCCCTGCTGTTCTGGGACAATCCTTGGCTAATCCGCATCGACTGTGTCATTAGTGCATATTATTCTCAGCATTTTATGTACAAGGTTATGTCATTTCAGCTGCAGGCTTCTAATGAGAGAGAGAGAGAGAGAGAGAGAGAGAGAGAGAGAGAAATGTGAGTTCTGTAAGAGCGACTAGCTGGTTGACCTGTGGTTTTATGGTTTGTTTTATGTTCGATTTGTCTCCGCATCGCTTTTATTCGCGTCGTCCTCCCCTGCTGTGTAAACAATGATATCCCTTTAAGAGGAGGGCCCGCTCTCTGTCACGACACGTCTCTCCAAAGGCACCAAGTTGGTGAATAGCGGACGAAGACAGCGGCCCACCCTCTGGAAGATTCCATTATTCACCTCAGCATATGCTTCATTAGCTCGTCTGAAAGAGAGATCCCCCTCTCGCAGCCATGGCAGCGTCTCAATGGAGCGTTCCCCCGTCTTTCACCCCATCGTTTCTCCCCGGTCCCCCTAATCGTCTCAGCTCCTCCCGCTGAAATCAAGCTTAGTGACGGCACTTTTGTGAGCACCCCTCTCTCTTTCCCTTCTGCCTCAGCTCATTCTCTCGCCTGGCACAAACACACCCACCCACCCACCGCTTAAGTCCCTATCAGCATGCCAACAAAATGTCCGCCCAGCTGGGGTTGACACTCGCCCGCCTCTGGGGTTTCGCCTCCTCCTTGCTGAACTCACTCAATCCCTTCAGTCTCTTTTCTCCCTTTCTGGTTTATACTGTTTATTACTTGGAATGAATTACTTTATTATTAGGAAAGCAATATTGGTAGACATTATTATTATTATTATTATTATTATTATTATTATTATTATTATTATTATTATTATTATTATTATTATCTGTTTCCAATTCTTTAAGTTTTTTTTTTAAATCTGCTATTATTATAGTTATGTAATTCTTAATCCACATTTGTTTCATGGTAAATATAGTACTGAGATTTTATTAGCCTCATTTTCCTCATATTTTCATGTATGGAGTACTCTCGATGGTGCAAACTATCTGCCAACGTAGCACAATTTACATGTAAATATATTCTGATGAGTGCTCACAGCACAATCACCAGCTCTGTTGGCTTTTCACTGCTCGAAATGAGCATTGTGAAAGCTGCATTTATACATTCTTAGATGTGTAAATGTAAATATGTCTGGAAGCATCTGGATCATTAAACCTCAAATGATCCTGAGCTGGATGTACATACTGTATGAGCTTCACTGAGCACAATCCAACTGTGCGTATGACTTCAGCAGCCTTTGCAGTTTTTCTCAGGCACAGTGTAGGCTACAATGGGGCTAGAACTATGGGTCCTTGTGTTTGTGTGTGTGTGTCAACATAGCCTGCAGTGTGTGTGTGTGTGTGTGTGTGTGTGTGTGAGAAGGAGGCACAGAGCTGTGAGGTTTCCACTTCGGTCTGCCGTCTTATCAGTTGAGAATGTAGCTTTGTGACTATGGTATAAAAAAAATGAAAATAGATCATGTGTGTTTACCCTCCCAGCGTACACATACATACACTGCTGTGCGCACACACCTCATAGACCTGTTCGCTCAAGGACTGTGTCTCTATTGCCACCGATACCACTTGGTTATGCGTTGCACTGTCATTCAGTTCGCACCGGGAGCCTCACGTTAGACAAGCTGTGTCCACTGGCACTACACGTTTATAATAACATTGTGCCTAATATAATTAAAGCTTGTACAGCTCTTAAATTTTTTTAAATTAAAATTAAGAACCTTTATTCGTCACATGCACACTTCAAGCACAGTGAAATTTATCCTCTGCATTTAACCCAT
>JANZLB010000007.1:32967530-32980357 GCA_026167865.1 Notarius quadriscutis
GCTTATTTCCACCGGAAGATGATGAAACGTCATTCAGACCAATTTGGTTCGTTTGCATGTGTGAACGCGGACCACACGCAGTCTGTATGCTTCAAAGTAACAATTTTACTGCCTGGTGCGGACCAAATAATCGAACTCGCGGTGTGAAAGCGCCCTAAATTTCGTGTCGCATATATGACTGTCACTTAATGTAGGAAAGGGGCTTTGAAGAAATACATTTTATTTGCATGCCATTTATGGTCTGCTTTAGTCTGTGCCTTCAAGGTGGGGTACATTTTGTAGTTAATTTACAATATGCAATATCAGTTTATAATATCAGAAATAAACTGTTCTGCTTGTTAAACAAAGTAACATGAAACACTACAATTAAATGAAATTTGTAAAAGAAAATCAACACCCCGTCTCTCAGTTGAAAAGTGCAATGAAGCCTTGATAAAACTGCATGCACAGAGTGGAGCTGCTGACCGGACACGTTTGCTGGATATGAAGCCACTCAGCTGCAGAAACGGGGCTACGTGCTTGAGCACTTATGCATAGAGCTGTTTGGCCACAGTCACAACAGGGAACAAGGTCGCAAAGACCAACTGTACATTAGACAATATGTTGTCTATACAGCCATATCAATCAGTCATTTAATAAATAAACGAGGGGGATAGGCTTCTTTAAAAATCAATGGCTCAATAAACCAAGTTAAATTAATTGGGAGTAGCGTGTTGATAGATGTGAGAGAAGTAATGTTTCGTCAGATGGGTTCCTATGTGGGGTTCCTATGTGTTCCGTTGTGTTACAAGAACAGTGATGATTACATAAACTTGGAAAATCATAACGTAAGAACATAAAAATATACAGAAGCTTAACCTTACAACATTAAACATAAAAGTCTGTAGTACCTTTGTCCTTGTCTGAACAATGTGACCATATTTAGTATTCTATATATTTATTTTAATATGTTGTATGCATGTAGTACAGCTTCAGTCTAGTCTTCAGTTACAGGGGTGTATAGTGTTAATCCCAACATGAATACATTTTCACTCAATCTTATGAGTAAATAACCCTTTTTATACAGATATTCCATATTATTGGCATAAAGAGGACACCACAGTATTCCAGCTTTAGTGATTTACACTGAACCAAATAAAGCATTTCGTTGCCTTGTACCTGTGACATGTGCAATGACAAAGTCGAATATAAAATCTAAAGCTGGCATGAAGCCGCACCGGTGGGTGTTTTTACATTGTGAGCTGGCGTTCCACAACCAGAGGCGTGATGTGTAACAACGGAGCATCGGCATCTAGAGTGATGTATCTCCGTGTTGGAAAATGAATACCTCAAACATACTGCTATTGCTTTCAAAACGATGAGTGAACTGAGTGCTGAGGTGCTTTTGTTAGCTGTACACATTTATACCACTCTTCAAACACAAGCAAAGTTGCTGAGTATCATATACAACATTAATCATTTCACATTTAAGGGAAGTAACCACCTCAATACATAGGTTATAACATGTTTTTGTCCTTTAGCCAAGCCAGATTTTTGGGGGAAAAAAGTCTGTAACAAAAAACTGTGCTTGCAGAGAGAGAGAGAGAGAGAGAAGTGGAGAGACATGCAAACCACACGTATGTGCGATCAGAAATAGATTGAGGAGAAAGTAGAGAGAAGTACGTAGGAAGTGATTTAAGACAAAAAGGCGCGCGGACCTTAGATGCTGTAGACAAAAGAGTTTGAATTCATGCTGGTCTTGGAAAGAAGAATGTCATGGTCAAGAATTTCACACCCTTGTTTCGCTGTGCCGGCTGTCCCTTTTACACAGACATCAATTCCAGTTCTGTTACTACCAATCGTTCTGGCTCAGAGAAGGAAAAACACAGACCCCCTGTTCCACATTTGAAAGTTTTTTTTACAGAAAGCGAGGTGGAATAAAGGCGTAAGATTCTCACCTTGAACAGGCTGTGTAAAAGGGTTTAATGAGTCACAGAAACATGACTGTTACCAGTGAATACTTCCTCAGTAAGAACACCAGAACATTAAAAACCCATAAAGCGAGACGGCCTTTTGATTTCATAAAATTGGTGAAATTTAGTTCCCTCTGAAATGTGGTCGTTGTGATGCATGTTTATTTCTGTAATATCAGGCCATTCTGTGGCTGGGAAATTATTTAATTTGAGGGGATTCCCGAGCAAATAATGTGCATGAAAATCACCCGCTTCGTGCAGTCAAGCAAACAGAGGAAGTCCGTGTGCGCATGCGCAGGTTTATCTTTGACCACTGACAGTTACATCATTCTGGTGCTAAACAAACAGCTAATCACACAGAGGTGCTCACTGACTGCTAATATTTATTAGTTTGGTTCTGCATTTTCTTTCCTTCACAACATAACGTCTTTTCTTCTTGCTTTCCGTTACTGTCGTCGGTCTTTCATGCTTCATTCACACGCTCACATCCTCCGTTTTTCTCTCCTGTTTCAAATTTGTATCCCACAATGCCTTGCATGAACAGGGAAAGCCCACCATGTGATGCATGACGTAGTATCTTGAATTGGGTCATGGTGAAGCAGGAAAAAATAGTGGAGAATTTAGGGCCACCTGCCCCTAAATTCATTAATTATTCTATTAAATAAAAATGGAAGTCTGTGATTTGAATTCAGAGGTTTTGGTCCACTAAACAAAAATAATTGGGTTTCAGGGAAAATTCCAATGACCTTAACTTGAAAAATCTGAAAGGCAGTTTGTTAATTGCCACTGGCAAGTTTCAACCCTGAAATGTTCTCCAATGCTGGCTGTCCCTTTCTACAAATGTCGATCCTGCCTCTGTTACTGTCAAATCTACCAGCTCAGAGGTAGAACAACATTCAAACGCTCGGTATGAGTTTCATGTGAATTAGAGTCCTGGGATGAGCACGGGGCAGGCTTTTACAATTACAGTAGCAACTCTTTGGTACAAATCTACAGAATCCAAGTGAAATTATTCACCCAAGTGATTGTCACTGGTTTTGGGAAGTGTAATCTTTTGGAAATCTCTGTGAATCACAAGTGTCTCAAGATCTAGACCTGCATGGGTTGTATAACCAAGCCCTGAATGAATACATGTTCATTTATTGATTGGTAATCACTGGTGATGTGACATCAGGTGTCAAGAGATCATGTTTTTTGACCTACTTTCCTGAGCTTTGTCCTGTGCTCCTTGATAAACGTCGGTATGTCACCATATTTGAAAATTGACTTTCCTACCTGTATGTTCCAGCATTTCAGAAAGGTTGCCAAAACATCTAATTTAAGTATAGAGATGATCATTTTCTCTCTTTCAACCATTAATTTGTGTGTGCGTGCGTGCGTGCGCGCGTGTCAAGGACATCTTATTGATTTGTAACACCTCATGTTGTCAGACTTGCTGCAGCTTTTTGTTCTGCTTATATAACCTTATTTGACAAATGTAGTTAAGCAGTGGTGTTGTGCACCCAGGCTGAGTCAGGCATGGCGGCCTTTTGTGTTTGTGCACGCAGATGTTCATTAATTTATGGCAAGATGTGTTTTATTTATTTATTTATCTTCCCCCCCCAACTATTTGTGTTTTGGAATGCTAAAAGCCCCTCCCCCTCTGGCGTGTGTGTGCGTGCGCGCATGCGTGCAAGAAAGACACCATCTGTCTCTCAAGGGGTTAAAAACCTGCCTCAGTCTCTTGGCTGCATCTGCAAACCGGTTTAAACTGGTTTTCAGGGAAGTGCTTTGTGTGTCCCATGGAATCTTGGGAAGGGTCATGTGGAGCCCTAGTGATGTCACACAAAATGAGAGAAGGCCTCGGTGTTGTCAGCTCACCCTCTCACTATCTCGCACACGAGTTATGTATAATATGGGTAGACCCTGAGGAAACTTTAACAGAAGTTATTATATTAATAAAGTTTAAAATGCATATTTTGTTTGTGTAAAGCTTTTATTTATTTTTTTTTAAACTTTTTGGCAGCTGTAAGCATGTTTTTATTTACAGCACTGAAAGCTCATCAATAAACTAGAAAAAAACTTCTGTCTTGACTTCAGAGCTTGGAATTAAATTGTCTTTTGTGTGGGAGCTGAGGTTTGTTCTCCATGGATCTTCTAACACGTGTTTGAGATTTAATCAGTTCTAGAAGAGATGACTTTATGAATGTAAAGTTTTTGATAAACTTTTTGCTGATGTTCCTCACATACTTGCATCCTCTATGCAGGAGCAAAGATGTCTGAGGAGGCGGTGCGCCAGACACGCAGCCAGAAGAGGGCACTGGAGCGGGAGGCACCGGCCCTTGATGGAGACTTGAAACGAGTGAAGCTGGAAAGAGGGGAACTCAGTTCTAGCAAAGTGGCAAACATCCTGAAGGCTGGTGAGGTGAAAGCCACCATCAAAGTGGAGGTGCAGGCAGACGATGAGCCTGTGGACATGAGGACGCCCCGCAGGTAGGCCACAGAGCAGCACAGTCATGACATGACTTGCACGATTTATGAAATCTTTTTACTGCTTGTTCGAGAAGCTTCATTAGCAGAACATGGATGACTGGTGAAATGTCTGGTCACCTCAACTGTTCACACTGGCAGAGATTTTAAGTCCCTCCTCATGCTAATCACCTTGGAACACAAGGACACTTAAAAAATGTGTCTATGATATATCGGTGTAAGGTGTGTATATGGGTATAACACAGTGAATAACAATCAAATAGTCTATAGTTCATGAAGTATTGTAGTTGGTAGTTGTCTGTGATGGTGTTTTGCACGCTTTTTCGTAGTCCTCTTTTCTTCTGCTGTCAATCCTGTGACAGATGTTAAAGTTCAGAAGTCTCCACTTGCTGCGGTTGTTAACCATAGAACTCCAGTCTGATGATATGCTTACATATCATATGATGATATGTTCTGCCCTGGGGAGTGTGTGGGGGTTTTTATTATTTTTTTTGGGGGGGGGTTTAATCACAGAAAGACACAGGTCAGATTTTGTCAGAGAGCAGTTAAATGGCTGGGAAAACTTAATCTTGGCAAGGTACAAGAATGTACGTGATGCTCTACAAGCATTTGTGTTTTTCTATTCGACTCAAACCCTGGTGCATTTATCCTTGGGATGCAAATCACTGGGGCAGGTGTGGAGACAGACACTTGGGTTGTGGACTAAAGCAACTGGTCTCGGGCCCAGTCAGCAATAACATGGGCAAATCTTTTCTGTTTTGTCTTTCCGTCTGCACTAAACTGGTGTATTTGACCACCAAAAACACCTCACACATTTGCTGTCTGAGCTGAATAGCTCTGAAGAGAGATGAGATACAGGAAATTTAGCATTTTGTGAATTTCATGTGATTTTTCACAAGTCCAAGATGGGCAGAACCCTTTGTGGTGTTTTATGTATTAAGAAGTTTAATTAGGTTTGCAAGAAAGTGTGTTGTGTTCATTGTTGCGGTCCAAGGGATGTTGGTGTGTGGTTTCCGAGCTGTTCACGTTCCACCTAAGATATCAAAACAGCATCTAGGATGGCATGGTGGTGTAGTGGTTAGCACGGTCGCCTCACAACAAGAAGGTTCTGGGTTTGAGCCCAGCGGCCGGCGAGGGCCTTCCTGTGTGGAGTTTGCATGTTCTCCCCGTGTCTGCGTGGGTTTCCTCTGGGTGCTCCGGTTTCCCCCACAGTCCAAAGACATGCGGTTAGGTTAATATGGGCTGGCCTTGGCCTGAGGTGCCCTTGAGTGAGGCACCTAACTCCCAACTGCTCCCGGGGTGCTGTTAGCGTGATTGCTCAAGTGTGTGTGCATGTGTGTGTGTTCACTGCTTCAGATGCGTTAAATGCGGAGAGGAATTTCACAAGCATGTGATGAATAAAGTAGTTCTTCTAAACAAATGAAAATGTCAGAAGTGACATAAAATGACCCAGTGTATATGTCTAGCATCATTTTCATCTTTTGTGGTGGACAGCAATGTATTGGGAAATGGACTAAGAACAAGAGCATAGCCAAAACACACTTTCACCCAAGACTGACTGCAAGGTTTGGTTTTGGTTTGTTTCTGACTGAATCGTAATGTGTTTCAGTTACAGTGAGAACATGATTCTAGTCTGATTTGATGCTGCTGTAGGAGGTGAAACAAGTGGACCTTTTAGAATATGCACGATGACCAAATGAGTGTCCGAGGACAGCTGTAGTGCTGCCGAAGTATTCTGGGTATCTTGTTTTGACAGCACAAATCTCGGATACAGTTGATAAAACTAGAGGTTTTATTTATTAATAATTGGTTCTTTTGCAGAAGGTTTGTCTGTTCCATTTCTGACTGTTGAATGAGTATATTTCTACCTCTGCCCCTTCTCTCATTCCTCTGTGCAAATTTTTTGTTTTTTGCTTTAGCTTGAGCAGTGAATAATTGGACTAAACAGAGCCATAAGACAAAATGGATGTCAAAAATAAATTTTAGAGTAACTGTTGCAATGCTCAGCTGGATGTTCTGCCTGTTACTCTTGTGCATGTACTTATTCCTGCAGTATGAAACTGCTATAGACCTTTTGTAGATTTAAATTTGGTTTCTCACATACTGTTCCAGTTAGTTTTCTCCATGTACAAGGCAAGCGTGAGGTGCACTTGATGTACTTTTAAGTTGTAATTTGTAGGACACTGATGCACTGTGGGATGCGAGCTGAACTATATTAATTTAAGCTTGTCCATTTTTATTAATTTATCCACTGCAGGTGCTTTTTTTTTTTTTTTTTTTTTTTTTTCTTTCTTTCTTTCTGGGGACGACAGGCACATGCACCAAATTGTACACTTGGTCTTCTGGTAAACAGGGGGAACCGATCTTATTTGGTGTGCAAAAGTGAGTTGTAATCAGAAGTGTCCTCCAGTGAAATGTGCTGAAACGAAGTCTGTAATTGGGCTCCTGGGATGAATGGTTGCTTCTTTAGAGTCGGGGATCTCAGACTTTTTACCTGCAAGGTTCTGTTTTACCTGTTTAAAAACTGATTTGCACACTTTATTTTATGAACATAACCAAACTAAAATGCTCGGCTCATTATTTGAATTTATTTATTGGAGCCTTAGAGCTTATTAGTCCCTGAACTTTCTGCCCATTGAAACCTGAGGATTCCCCAGACCCCACTTTGAGAATCACAGGTTTAGAGAGCCAAAAATGGCTTCCTGTGGTCTAATGAAGAGGACAAAGGGATGACTTCTTGCTGTGGGGGGAGGGGTGAAAAGTTTACTGATATGAATCAATACAGAGAAACCTTATCACAACCCCCCGTGCAAACTCGGCCTGTTCATGTCCATGAAGCAAACTCTTACCCAAGGCATGTGGGGGTTTTTTAAGTTTTTGGACGGCTCCATTTTCTGCTGCACCTGAATGCTTCCTGCCTTCACAAAATGAAGTCGACGTGTCACAAACTGGTTCCAGCCGGCTGTTGCTATGGTTTCCATGCAGGAGGGAACCACTGAAGAAAAGGGAGAGTGTGAGTCATGTGATCTGAGGGACATTCTCATGTCATGTGATCTTGGGTACTCATTAATAACCAGGAAGTTGTGGTGATGAGAGAGTTGTGGTTTGGTTTTGGACTTGCCTTGGCAACTGCATCATGAAGTTCCAGTCCTTTTGAGGACTACGTTTTCTCATCAGCGTGTGCTGCTGTTTTTGTGAAGGCTATTTCATTAAGCCATGTCTTTTGAATATTGGAAGAGGATTAAAAAGGTGCATTTCATGAGTGTAATGCTCCAAGTTCATGTCTGAGTGTTAAGAAGTATGCACTGTTCTTTTCATGATGCATTCTTTGTGTGAAGGTTTTATAAACTCGACAGAACGGTGGATACAGTTATGTGTAACCTGTAACCAGCCAAAAGAGTTGTCTAATGGAGAACATTTTGAAACATGACCCATGGTGAAAAATGTCAGCGTGACGTGAGATTCTTGATGTCTGTCTGTATCATGGGTTTCAGACTTTTTAGTCAGGGATGATGACTCGAATTGTGAATGCTTCATGGGCTGGACTTTGAGAAACATGATACTACGAGATCTATAAATATGAAAATCTGTTAAATGTATGCATGGATTATCTTTTAATTATAGCTAATAAATGTATAGAAAGTTCTTTTGCCAGCTGCTGTTGGGCACAAAACACAAATTAAGCAAATAAATTCAGAGCCAAGACCTTTGGCCTCTGGCATGGTGCGCAGCAGTTTAGGGAAGAAATTTACAGCTCACGCTTTAGTTAACATTTAAACTTTGGAAGAGACGTGGTGTTCCAGTCAGCATGACTGTTAGTCAGATATCAGAGTTCTCTCCATGTCTGTCCGTCTCCCTCTGATCTAGCTTTGTGATGACAGGAAAGGTGTCCTTGTTGAAATGCGTTGTGCCTTTAGTGATGGCCGAAGATGAAGAGGGAACACAATGGCTTGGACATCGGCCATTCACCCTCCCCCAACAGTTTGGGTCTGGGAGGAGCCACAAACCCACAGTGGGCCTGGAGAAAATGTCAGTCAACATGCAAAGCAGCTCTTGTATCCTGCTGTGAACAGGGAAGACAGATGGGTTCAGAGCAGCTCATCTTAACCAGCTTTAAAGGCGATCTCATTTGGTGGTGTGAAATTTTTACTTACTATCAGTTTGGAATGTAGTTAGATACAAATTGTAGTGTTCAAATGCCCCCCTGCTTTCTGGAAATCGGGGGGGAAAAACAGAAAACTCCCAAAACTAAATTCTGTGTCTTTGGATTTACAGTTCATGCCAGTTTCAGACCATCTCAACCAGTTTGTTTGCAAAGCTCAAAGCTGTGATATTTTGCTGCCCTCTTGTGGGCAGTCAATATTGTTTTTGTCCTGTCAGAAGTACATTTTCAAACCTTGTTTCACTTTTTTTTTTTTTTTTTTTCTCCCCTCTGTCATAGTGAAATAAAAAAAGAAAGGCCACCGACGCCAGATGACGTGATTGTTTTATCAGACAACGAGCCGGGCAGTCCACAAATAAATGGAATCAGCCACAGCTTGAAGAAAACCGATGCGGAGATGCTCATGGTAATCTCATCTCATTTTTGTTGGAAGCTTTTGCAGTTTCTAATGATACTCGAGACTGCATTGTTTCCATTAATCATTGTTTTGGCCACTTTTTTTTTTTTAAATATAAAGCTGCCCAATGTAAAATACTGCTAAGCCATTTTGTTGTTTCTCTCAAATTAATTACATGGTCACATCACTCATTAGTTTGTTTTATGGTGTGTTTTTGGATCAAATTTTTTAAATGGGCATATACCACATGATTGATTGATTGATTAAATAAATGTTTAACATAATTTGTAAAGGAGTCTTGGCTTTAATGTCAGTTTTATTTTAGCAGGCAAAGCAATGCTTGTATCATGTGATGCATATGACAGCTGTCTGTCCCCCCCCTCCCCTCCCCTTCATTTTCCCATCCGATTAAAATATTGCACCACAAGACTTAAAATTAAACACACAAAACATAAGTCTTGAGCATGATCAAAAAGCTTAACTAGTAACGGATTTTGTAGCTCTTTCTCCCTTGCATACAGAGATGGTAAATCTTTCGTGATGTTTCTGTGCGTGCAGAAGAGCAGCCCTGAAGAGCGTCAGAGGTTTATCAAGCAGTTAAAGGAGGAGCTGCGTCTGCAAGAGGCCAAGCTGGTGCTGCTCAAGAAACTCCGTCAGAGCCAGATCCAGAAAGAGAGTGTGGTGCAGAAGGCAAGTCCAAGCCTGAGTAAATGGTGTCGTCATTCTTAAATGGCTTTACTCTGTGTTAGATTAAATCTTGCTTGGTTTTCCTTTCCTTTTAAACAGGCAACCAATTCCACATCCAATCCCCCACCTCTTGTAAGAGGCAGCATTTTATCCAGCAAAGCTCCACTGCAGGTCAGTCAGGTTTCCAAATGTCCCAAATCTGTACTCTTAGTGTATGGAAGAGTAGTCAACGTGTGTGTATGTGTGTGTGTGTGTGTGTGTGTGTGTGTGTGTGTGTGTGTGTGTGTGTAGGTGTCCTCTAATAGAAGCTCAGGCACCGTCATTCCTCCTCCTCTGGTGCGGGGTGGTGCACAGGGTTCCAAGCAAACATCAATAGTGATGCCACCCTTAGTCAGAGGCTCACAGGTACAAAGTGACTCCTTATCTGGGACATGCTCATGGCCCACTTGTTTAATGCTCTTCCTCTAACTGATTGCTCCTTGTTTTATGTATATGTGCACTAGCCCATTGCTGTGACTCCTCAGCAGATAGCGACATTGCGTCAGCAGCAGCACTCGGGCTCTGGTCCTCCTCCTCTGTTGCTGGGTCCTCGCACCTCTGTGCCCAATGTTCAGGTGCAGGGTCAGAGGATCATTCAGCAGGGCCTGATTCGTGTGGCCAACGTAGCTAACACCAATGTCCTGGTCAACATCCCACAGGTCAGTGTGTGCGCGCACATCTGTTTTGAAGAATGAAATGGATGCAAAAAATTCTTGGATAGGTTGTTTAATAGTGTTATAATGAAATGAACATTTTTGAAAAGCATTTGGTGATGCTGGGAAAATAATAGTGAGTGCATGTGGAGCAGAGTCCCATGCTTAAGAGAATATGGTAATACATCGGCCTGACTTTTGATGGCTTTCACATAGGGTACGAACGTGTACCATCACAGGGAGCCTGACCGTAAGTGCAAGGCAATGTATCTCAAACACTTGACCACCGTACAATGAAATTTGCATCTTTTTGTATATGAGGGGTTTTTATCCAGTGGCTATTTTAATATGCTTTTTAAAAAATAACATGGGATTATTTACTAATGTTTTATGGAAAATTCACGACAGTTTCATATAAAATGAGAAGTTTTATTAGTCCATTAGCTTATTGGGAAATGGACAGTTTGTCATGTAAGGGCGATAGACGGATGTAATCACAGGAAGAATTTTATTGAAAGCACGCTAGCAAACGGATCCAAAACGCACAAAAGCAGAGTCGAAAAACCAGCAGTGGTCGAGTGAGGCACAGACAATAATGCAATATTTGCAGTCCAAAAGCACACAGGGTCAAAACCAGAAAACAGATGCAAAATACAAGACTTTTGAAAAGTCTGCGTTACTGAGAGTCCTTATATATGTGCTGTGACTGCGCTCTAATCAGGAACAGGTGCATGCCAATTAGTTCTAATGGCGTGTGTGCACTTTACTCTCTGTGGCTGCACACTCAAACCTCCAAAGTGTGTGGATGTGACTGATGTAACCAGACAACTGTTAGATATCAAGATTGATATTTAATAATAAAAAGTAACTTGTATAACGCCTTTCTCACACCCAAGTTCGCTTTACAATTACAAAACAAATGGGGGAAGTCCACCAAAAGAGGGTCAGGATATAATTCCAGCGGTATAGCTGGCCACAATCCTACCAAACGGTGCGTGAAGGTATGCCCCACACTGCCTGCACAGCCGCTGCGACGCTACCGGGCAGCATAGCTTGGAACACTGCGCCATGGATCTGCAAAGCAAGCATGGGCACCACCACAGAGCGCTGGACAAACTTGATGCTAGAGAGCAACGAGCTCACTGTAGTCCATAGTGAGCAGGACAGGCATCGCCCATGGCAGATCAAGGCCAGAAGGAAACCGATGCCCAAAATTGGGTCTGGAGCTACACCACAGCCAGCAGACAAAACATTCAAACCAAGAGCAAACATCAGACCAGACAGGCACAAAAAAAGGGGGGAATAAAAAGATTCTGTGAGAAGTCGCAGCCAAAGTGTGCACAGTGTACTCTCAACTGGAAATGGAAGTTTATAGTGTCACAACTAAATAGTAATGTAAAGTGAAAGTGCTGGTTCACTGCTGTCCACCAGGCACCCAACAATCTCACACCATAATAAATGTTGTGGTGGTGTTTCTGGTGCATGGCATGCAGTGTCAAAAAAAAAAAAGAAAAAATCTCCCAGCCTTACTTGTCCAGTGGGCAAGCAGCACCCAAAACATACTTGCCCAGAGCTTTATTTTATTTTGGAGAGGACAGAATGCATTTTTTTTTTTTAAATAGGTGAAGCAGCATATTTATCATAAATCCACAAAACCATAACACCAATATATGCAGACACATTCAGAAAGGAAAGTCCTAGTAGCAGAGGAAGGAATAATTTTGGGTATATTAAGCTGTGGAGAGTTTTGAATGAGTATAATAATAATGCTGGAGCTTTGTTTCTTTTATCAAAGGAACACAGTCCTGTGCAAAATGTCACCGTGGGACCAGAGTGTAGAAATGAACCCCACTTCGAGAGAGTTCTACACAAATGCACTGAACTTTACAACAGCTGCACATGTGTGAAATGGAAATAAATCGACTCAGGCAGAAAAAACTATTTTGGATAAAATTGTTATTGTCCATTACACACTGATCAACCTGTGTGACTCAGTTGTGCCTTTTGAATAGAGAATGAATGAAAAGGGAACTGAACATTAACCATTTATTGAAATTATTACAAGAATGATTGTTACTATATGACTACAGCTACAACTGGAATGTGCTGATTCGGTCAGTATTTTTAATTATTGTACCATCCATTATGAGAAGAAAAGAAATGAAAATAAAATCTTACAATATTGTTTGAAAGTCTAGAGCAAGATGTTGTTTACCAGCTGGGAGGTCCGTATCGTGAAATACCGAGACAGAGGTCTTGAAAGTAGAGGGCCGAGGTCATGGTATTTCACCATACGGACCGACCTTAAGCTGGTAAATAATTTACTTTTGTTCTTTACCAAACTCTAACAGAAAACGAGAGCGCCCGGAAGGGAAAACCGAGCCGAGCCGTCATTTTGAATCCTCATTCACGGCTGTAATGCAAATTGCTTTCTCCTCGGTATACAAGTGCACTTCCATGGCAGGAAA
>JANZLB010000007.1:33085731-33098804 GCA_026167865.1 Notarius quadriscutis
AAGGGGGACCACCACCCCAGTCTGCCAGTCCAGAGGCACTGTCCCAACCTCCACACAATATTGAAGAGACTTGTCAGCCAAGACAGCCCAACAACATCCAGTGTCTTCAGGAACTCAGGACAAATCTCATCCACCCCCCCGGAGCACGGCCACCAAGGGGCTTTTTAACCACCTTGGCAACCTCAGCTCCTGTGATGGGTGAGTCCTCCCAAGCACCCTCAGACTCTGCATCCTACTCAGACAACATGAAGGTGGGATTGAGGAGATCCTCAAAGTATTCCTTCCACCGTCGGATGATGTTCCCAGTTGAGGTCAACATCACTCCATCCTCGCTGTAAACGGTAGGAACAGAGCACTACTTTCCCTTCCTGAGCCACCGGATGGTTTGCTAGAATCTCTTCGAGGCTGACCGAAAGTTACTTTCCATGGCCTCACCGAACTCCTCCCACACCTGAGATTTTGTTTCAGTAACCACCAGAGCCGCATTCCGCTTGGCCCTTCGGTATCTGTCAGCTGTCTCTGGAGACCCACAGGCTAACCAAGCCCGATAGGACTCCTTCTTCAGCTTGAAGGCTCCCCACACCACAAGTGTCCACCACTGGGTTTGGGGATTACCGCCACGACAGGCACCAACAACCTTGCACCTGCAGCTCTGCACGGCTGCCTCAGCAATGGAGGTGCAGAACATGGTTCACTTGGACTCAATGTCCCCATCCTCCCCCGGTATGCAGTTGAAGCTCTGCCGGATGTGGCAGGTGAAGATCCGACGGACCGGAGCTTCCACCAGATGTTCCCAGCATACCCTCACTACTCGGCTGGGCCTGCCAGGTTTGTCCGGCCTCCTCCCCCACCATCTGATCCAGCTCGCCACCAGGTAGTGATCATTTGACAGTTCTGCTCCTCTCTTCACCCGAGTGTCCAAGACATATGGTCATAGATCAGATGAAGCAACTACAAAGTCAATCAATCATCGATCTATGGCCTAGGGTGTCCTCATGCCATGTGCACTTATGGACACCCTTATGCTCAAACATGGTGTTCATTATGGCCAAACCGTGCATGGCACAGAAGTCAAACAACTGAACACCACTTGGGTTCAGATCGGGCAGGCCATTCCTCCCAATCACACCCTTCCAGGTCTCACCATCATTGCCCATGTGAGTATTTAAGACCCCCAGTAAAACAATGGCGTCCCCTCATGGTGCACTCTCTAGCACCCCACTCAAGGACTCCAAGAAGGCTGGGTACTCTGAACTACCATTTGGCGCACAAGTGCAAATGACAGTCAGAAACTGTTCCCCGACCCGAAGGCACAGAGAAATGACCCTCTCATTCACTGGGGAGAACTCCGATGTTAGCGCACCAAACTGGGGGCTACAAATAGCCCCACCCCTGCCCAGTGCCACTCACTCTTGGCAAATCCAGCATAGAAGAGAGTCCAACCCCTCTCCAGGAAAGTGGTTCCAGAGCCCAAGCGATGCATTGAGGTGAGCCCAACTATATCTAGTCAGTATTGCTCAACCTCACGCACAAGCTCAGGCTCTTTTCCCACCAGAGAGGTGACATTCCATGTCCCAAAAGCCAGTTTTGTCAGCCAGGGATCAGTACACCAGGGCCTCCGCCTTTGGCTGCCACCCAATCCACAATGCACTGGACCCTTATGGCACCTCCTGCAGATGGTGGGTCCACAAGAGAGTGGTTCTGTGTTGCTCATTCAGGCTGGGTCTGGCCAGGCCACCAGGCATTCGCTGATGAGCCCCTCCCACAGGCCTGGCTCCAGGGTGGGGCCCCGGTATCCCTGGTCCAGGCAAGGGTACTTGGATACCTGTTTTTCCTTTCATAAGGGTCATTCTGAACCACTCTTTGTCTGACCTCTCATCTAGGACCTGTTTGCCTTGGGAGACCCTACCAGGGGCAAATGCCCCGACAACATAGCTCCTAGAGTCCCTGAGGCACTCAAACCCCTCCACCACGTTAAGGTGGCAATTCAAGTCTGGGACTTAAAAATTTTAATTGTTTTAATTGATTGGAGCACAAGAATGCATTTTTCAATCAAGTTCATTTCCACAAAACTTCCATAAATGGGTAGTTCATTACAGTAATGCTATAAGCACATTTCCCTATATTAATGCAGTCATTTATCTGGAGACATTAAACTATTAAATCTGCCATGAGAGCATATTTGTGAATTTTGAGGCAAATAATTTTGTTGTTTTCCCCCAAAATATCTAGACATTTCCTGAACTGATTATTAAGCTCTTAATTTAATCAAGTGTCATAATTTAAGAGTGCCATAATTACTGCAATTATGTAAATTAAACACTTGTGGTCATATAAATTATTTTCCAAATGCACACTTTATTGTAAAACTATAAAATAACAAATTGCTTGTATTTCTTGCTCAGTCCCTTTTTATATACTCAGGAAAAGGCACTTGGAAATTCATTCGAAGGCTCTTCTTTTAAATAAAAACAAATAACTTGATATGTGATTAAACATACATCAAAATCAAATTGAAATGAATGGTTATATATAAAAATGCAGTAACTCGTCATTTGATATATATCTAGAAATTGTAGAAATAAATGAAAGGGGGAAAAAACAAGACACAACATCATTTATTAGAACTGATTTGTCATCCTGCTTTGATGAATAAGCAACCACACAGGCAGTTCAGTGGTCTTTAACATTGGCTACTAATATCCATTGCATAACTATTCTGGAAAATGGTGGCTATGTTAAGTAAAAACAGAGGTGTTGCTAAAAAAATCTAACCAATCATTAACATCTGTTACCTTATGTATATGAAAGATGTCAGTTAGTACTTTCCTCTGAATTCAGCTTTCTTGTAATATAGTATGAATGGCATGGATGTCTCAGAGATAACACATGCCATAAAGCCCTCAACCTCTCTGGTTGGTGAGAGGAGAACTAGCTAAAATGCATTAGCTAGTTTAGCTAGTTTATTAAGCTATTGGTACTGTCCATATTACTGCTGTATAGTTACATTTGTTTTTGTGTAGCTCTTAGTAATGAACATTATGGCACCCTTTGCTAATTTATTATTTTGTTACATTTGGTTTGTTTGCATCACACCTTGCAATGGGTATGCAGGGATATGATGGAGGCTACCTACTGCTACTTGACACATATTCATAGTTTCATAATGGCACTTTATAAAACATTTTTATGGTCTAATGAAAATTTCATTATAAATGATTATACATAAAAGTTAGTTTTGCTTGCTTGCTTATAACATTGTGAAAAAATGTGCTTTGTTCCCCCCCCACACACACACACACACACATATTCTTGGAATGTTGTGCCTGTCAGATGTAATACATGCATATGTTTTGCTAAATAAGTTAATTTTATGCACTTTCATAATTTACAGCCAAAGGAACTCCAGCATGTAATGCTACACCTGAAAACCACCTGATTAAACTGCCTTTAGACTGCAAACAGCCAGGCACAAAATCCAAGTGGTATAATGCTGGTCGCTGTATTAACAACAAATGTCCTGGGTCACTGGACTTTGATCTACGATGCAAAGATTCATCTAGTTTCTGCTGTGGGGTGAAGCAAATGGAAACAAAGGAGATCAACTGTGGTAGCTACATTCTTCCAATAAAGGTTGTGACTGAATGCAGTTGTCAAAAATGTGTACAGCCCAAAATTCTGGTACGAGGTAGAGTGGTTGCTGCAGACAATAATGAGCCCTTACGATTTGGACACATTTTCATAGGAAAGGAACGAATAGGAATCACAGGTTATCAGGGTGGGTTCACAGTTCAGGTGCCCTCTGACACCCAACGTCTGGTAGTGAACTTTGTGGACCCATCTCAAAAGTTCTTAGACACTCTCAAAGTGTTTGTTTTTGATAAGAAGGGTGGTTCAGTTTACCATGATGTAAAAGTAATGCGAAAGCAGGAACCAATTGACATCAACGCTGCAGAGAGCAATACGATTTACCTAGGTGAAATAAAAGGGGAAGAGCCCATTGGTCAACTGGTCATACCTCCCAACTCTTTCCACAAAGACAATGGGGAAATGTATGAAGGCATGGTTAAAGCAAGTGTCACTTTCTTTGATCCACGCAACATCACAACAGCTGCGGCTATTCCAGGAGACTTGAACTTTGTGGGTGATGAAGGTGATATGCTTCCTTTGAGGACATATGGGATGTTTTCTCTTGATTTCAGAGATGAGGAAAATCGGGAGATCCTTGGGGCTGGTGAAGTCCAGGTGCTCCTTGACACAGAACATGTCAAAATGCCAGAACATATACCTACTATGAAATTGTGGTCTCTCAATCCAGTCACAGGTATTTGGGAGGAAGAGAGTAATTTTCAGCCTACTCAGGTTGCCACTGGTGGAAATGGGAGGAAAAAAAGAGAAGAGCGCACTTTCCTGATAGGAAACATGGAAATCAGGGAGCGTAGACTGTTCAACTTAGATGTACCTGAAAATCGCCGCTGCTACGTTAAAGTTCGGGCATACATGAGTGACAAATTCTTGCCTACTGAGCAACTTGAAGGTGTAGTGATCAATCTTATAAACCTGGAGCCAAGACCTGGATACTCATCAAATCCTAGAGCTTGGGGACGTTTTGACAGTGTGATAACAGGACCAAATGGAGCTTGTCTTCCAGCCTTCTGTGATGCCCAGAGACCTGATGCATACACAGCCTATGTCACAGCCACAATGGGAGGTGAAGAACTTGAAGCAGCCCCATCTACACCAAAAATGAATCCTAACATCATTGGTGTATTACAACCATACTTAGACAAATTAGATTATCAGCGATCAGATCATGATGATCCCGCACTCAAAAAAACTGCCTTCAGAATAAATTTAGCCAAGCCAAATCCAAATAATCTGGATGAAACCAATGGACCAATATATCCTTATCAAAGCCTAATCTCATGTGAAAATGCACCCATTGATGCAAATCATTTCCGTTTCTTCCGTGTGGAGAAAGACAAATATGAGTACAATGTGGTACCTTTTCAGGAAAATGATCTCACAACTTGGACTGGGGACTACCTTTCATGGTGGCCAAACCCACAGGAGTTCAGGGCTTGCTATATCAAAGTTAAGGTCCATGGGGAGCTAGAAGTTATGGTCAGGTCAAAGAACTTTGGCGGTACCCATTCTCAGACTAGGGGTCAGTTGTATGGAATTAGGGACATACGCAGCACTCGTGATTTGAAACATCCAAACACCTCTGCTGCTTGCTTGGAGTTCAAATGTAGTGGAATGCTTTTTGACCAAGGTGCTGTTGACCGGTCTCTAATTAATGTTCTTCCACAAGGCAACTGTCGGCGAATAGGCATCAACAGTCTTCTGCAAGAATACCTTATAAAGCACCCACCTCTTCTACAGAACAATGAGTCTCATGCATTTACCATGTTATCACCTGTAGACCCACTGGGCCATAACTATGGAATATACACTGTCACAGACCAGAACCCACGCGTTGCCAAAGAGATTGCCATAGGACGCTGCTTTGATGGTACCTCAGATGGTTTCTCAAGGGAGATGAAATCAGATTCTGGAGTGGCTCTAACTTTCAGCTGCCCAAAAAGAACTGTAAACCGTGAGAGCCTGTTCCAGCGCTTACAAACAAATCCTGGCCAAACCTTGGCACAAATGGCTCGGGACATGAGGCAATCACAAGGAACACAGGTCCGAAGAGGGTCAGCCCAGGTGGTGGCATATCCTTCTGACCAACAGGGCAGGATCCAGACCCGCAGAGTTAGCAACAGCAGCAGGAGGAGAACACCTGCTACACGGACCCAACAGGGGCAGTAGAGCTGCCTAAATGTAAGTATACTGCGTTATTATTTATTTATTTATTTTAAATGAAAATTTAATTGTGCCACTAAGTGGGACTTAACTCATTTTTCCTTTCATCTCTGTAAAGGTTGTTAGGAAGATGCTGGCTGAAGACACTCACAGAAATGATGGAAGTGACAAACTTGGTCAGTCTGGATATTAGACACTTAGTGTTTTCTGAGCCAAGTTCCATTATTTTGTTATAAAATCACTCTGAACATGTTCTCTCCAGTTTTCTGATGGGAACCATTATTTACATGCTTCCTAATTCCCCCAAAATTACTTGATACAATAGAAATATCTTTAATGTTCAGAATGGACACTTTTATTTATTAGTTATCAAAAATTATCAATGCAAGTGCATTGTTTCAGCCTTTTTGGATCTTACATTTATAACATTTAAATTTAAGATTAACATAATAATATGTTGTAACTCTGTAATGAGCTTAGATGTACATAAAGAAGGTTCTTATTATTCTGATATTCACTGTAGGAGTGATGCATGTAGTTTAGTGGACAAGAGCCTTAGTGAAGCAGAAATGATGCTAGTCTGGCTCCCCCTTTTGCCAAATTATCATATTAATAGCCCAAATGTAACTCAACCATACTTCAGTTTGACCAAAGTACAACTAAACTAAGCCAAAGAAAGCAAATTTCGCTGGCAGTCTAAACAGAACCTTTGTTGAAATTTTGGATAGACTAACTAAATAATACAGTAGGTTTGGAATTGTGTTGGACAGTTCCACCTTCTTAAAAACTCCAAACTACCTCCTGAATCTTAAAAAAAAAAGAAGTAGTGTATTGTTTAAAATTCTACATCATCTCAATCACATCAGTAAAGTGTAGCATGGTAAATTCAGTGGTTTGTACATAGGTTATAGTATATTGTTCCTTATGGGTGTCTGTCTGTCTCTTGACGTGCAATAATTCTGATAATGACTTGAGAGCCCTAACCAAATAAAATCTGCTATATGCACTAGGACTGTTAATAATTGAGCTAATCTCTATGCAAGTTTTAGTTTGTTTCACAAACTATGTATTGCCAGCTTGCTATTTATTTCTAAGGAATCTCAGCATCCTACAAGACCTAAGTACATTTTTTAAAGAGTGTTCTTTTGATGGACATTTTGCATTGCTTCAGCTTAACTGAATTAGAGATTTTTCACAGTTTACAATGAAAATAAACACATTTTACCTGAAGCGATAATCTCCTTATGTGTATCTAAAGTAAATACACATTTAGTTCACCCTATGAACAATTACTGAAGAATCTGGATAATCTGGATGGTATAGAAATAGTTATTTTCATTGGAAGTAAACTACACCATTGACATATAGACCAGTGGACTGCATTCATTCCAGCTGCAGTTCCTGATCATTACTGGCTGATTTTCTATTATAGTGAAAATAAAGAAAATAGTATGAAATATTCAAAACTATGAAGCAGGACAACAAGAAAGAAGGTCATTCATATAATGAGAGGATAATCTCTTCTGTCAGCACTAACTAACAACAACGCTACAGTTTTCTAGCTATAAATAACATTTATCTGGCTATACTATACTATATGTTCAAAACCTAATATGATTTTTAGGTGGGTTTTTTCCCCATTTGTTTTTGTTGTTTTTCTTATGCGTGTTAGCAAGCAGGTGGGCTCAAGCTTTAAAATCCTCCCCCCACACCTGAAACCAAAGCCCTTGGTAGCACTTATTCCCCACAGACAGTTTAACAATCATAACATGCTAATTGGATATTTTACTTGTGAGTCACATATCACTTCATGAGGTAACGTTGTTTGTGTTTGGGTCTGCCTGAATCCCAAGAGTCCCAAGAAACAATAATAAATCAGATTTGAAAAAGCACAGAGAAAGCATTGTTCACACTGTACATCAAATGCATTCAAGCAATACAATCTAGAATACAATCAGTATCTGGTAGTATTAAATTTTTTCTATAATTAAGTATAGTAGAAACATGGATTCTGTGCCTGTTTGATTTGTTTAGCATTTTAAAGTTTGGTTACTTCCAAAATGGAGAAAATAGCTTTTAAATATTCCATTTCAACTCCACTGAAAGACTTTGTGCCTACCCCAAGTTTATAAATGGAAATAAGCTATGATTATTAATATTATCCAAGGTCTCAACATCTGAGGTAAAAGGGCAAACTTATCTTTGAATCTACATCATTAAGTGTATCTTTGCAAACCTCTTGCCCAGCTAGCTAATCCTCCTTGCTACAGTGGATATTTGAGGTACTTTAGTCCACAGTAAAATATCTAGTACGGTAATCTGGGACCTAAGGTGTCTGGTACCAAGCCTACCATAGAATTTATCGATTGTGTCAGGAAGTACTACTAAAAGAAAGGGAGAACTCTTCAGTATTTTTGTTATGTACATTAAATCCTCACTTTCCATCCTGACCATGAGAGTGCAGGGGACAACTGAGCAAAACAACCAGAAAAATAATTTTACTTCATGGCTTGTGAATGGCAGAAAAGTCAGCCTGACTGTCTGCAGAGTCCAGGGTGTTGACAGGCTGAGTTGTTAATGTGTCCCACTGGCCCAAATATAATTATGGACATTGTGAATTATAGGGAAAATATTCAAGACATTTGTTAATTTGTACAGATTTTAACAAGGATGGTCAGTGCTCATTTTTTTAAGCTTAGCATTTGCGTCATATGTTTTTCAGAGATCAGAGATCGTTTAACAGCTCGGGGATTCAGAATATTTCTTGGCTTAATTGTAATGCAAATGTGTCACCAAAAAGGAAATAGTCAGCTTTTACCAAAATCTTAAGTGATTTATACACGCTGAATGTATAAAAAAATAAAATAAAATAAAAAATATCTGAAGGTAACAGTTGAGATTATTTTGTCATGACCTGGCTAAGCTGCCTACTGTAGCATTCTCCACTGTATGCATTACATTTACAGCCTATTGGAATATTGAGATAATAACCAATTACACTGATACAAAACAGAAATGGTAACTTGGACTCCTCTTAGCTTTCAAAATCCCTTGAGCCGTGAGTGCAAGCACATGTCCTTTCTCAATTGTCTGGCTGGTTTCAGACAGACTATAACTTATCCAGGAATATCCTTTGACCAAATGTGCTTCAGGTAATTTCACCACTGCCTAGCATATAATGTAAGTTATATGGCTGCCAGTTTAGTCTGGAAAGAAATCTCTGGTTGTAATAAAAGCATTTTATCGTTCTCTGGAATTTCCTGTAAATCTTTGTCATCTCATCTCTTTGTATAACTTATATTGCATGGCAATCCCCATCTTTTGATAAAATAATGTGTGTTAAGTGATTATTGCAATGTCTGTTCACATTAACTGTAAATAAAGGTTTCTTATGATCACATTTACTTGTCATACTTTGAGTTGCAATCCTGACACAGTATTAAAATTCAGTCTCAATTTAAACAATTATACAAACCAAATTAATTACACCCAACATGAGGTATTTCAAATATATAGTATAAATATATAGAATGTGGCCCAACACTAAATGAGGTTACTGTTACCACCCTGCAGTTAATAATTTTTCTGTAACAGAATATCCCAAAGTGTATTATTCCTTTAATACCACAGCAATTGAGCGATGGCAATTTGTCATTTTGCTGTTTTACTTCTGACTTTTACATAGTACCAAAATGCTAAATACACATCTCACAGGAAACTTCAATTATGTGTCAGTCCTGCGCGCTTTGGTGTGCACACCAGAAGGACTCTCGGGTGCGCTCTGGACTGCGCGCACGCCAAGCAGACGCTCGCATGCGTGCTGTTAATGAAACGCACGCTCAGTGCGAAGTATTGCGTGACATTTGTACACATTACCGAGCCTTATTTTTCATGTAGATTTCCTGGTTTTCTGATTCCTGTGCCTATTCCTTGTTTCTGTTTTTCTCTGTGCCTTTTATAGTCTGTTTGTGCCTCGTCTGACCTTTTGCTCGTTTCCCGTTCATGAGATTGCCTGCTGATTTGGATTGTTTGCCTGTTTGTCACTTATTAGTAATAAAGCGATATTCTGCACTTACATCCGTCTACTACCAATCCCTGACAGAATACTTTGCCGAAAAATGGATGTAGCAGAGGTTATCCGGTTCGCCATTCCACGCAGCTACCGGATTCCCTTTTCTC
Source organism: Notarius quadriscutis (assembly GCA_026167865.1). Taxonomy (NCBI): domain Eukaryota; kingdom Metazoa; phylum Chordata; class Actinopteri; order Siluriformes; family Ariidae; genus Notarius; species Notarius quadriscutis. The sequence continues at coordinate 33,095,719 of JANZLB010000007.1, forward strand.
AGACCCTAGTCCAGCTACCAGATTCCCTTTTCTCAGCCCCTAGTCTTTTATTTCTGGCAGCATTTTGGAATGGCCCTCCCAGCACCCTATTATGGAATATATCACCATAGGGGATTCAGCCTGCAGTGTGACATTTTTCTATGCAGACCTCGAAGAGCCCAAGCCATCAGAACCAATCTGGGTAAGTATCAAGATCACTTTGATTGCTGGACAAGCACACCAATGGGTGGAGTACCTCATCCAAGTAGAGCACCTTTGTCTTCAGAGCTCAAAGACTTTTCTAGACATGCTCTGGTTCATCTATGAGTCCTTAGAGAAAGAGGACCCCCATGAAATTTTTTGGGAGGGGGCTATCCCATCTGAGTCTGACGCAGCAGCAGCAGAGGAGGCTGTTGCTCCAGAGTTCCCTCCAGTGGCTGACACAGCAACAGCAGAGGAGACAGTTGCTTCTGAGCTCCTCCTAGAGGCCGTCACACCAGAGCCAGTCCCACAGCCCGTTCCACAGCCAATCCTAGAGCCTGCACTTGATCCAGAGCTAGAGTTAGAACCAGTGCAAGAGCTGGAGCCTGCATCAAAGCCAACACCTGAACCCCAGCTAGAGCTAGTGCAAGAGCAGGAGCCAGCGCCTGAACTGGAGCATGAGCCAGAGCAAGAGCCAATGCCCGAACCAGAGCCAGCGCCAGAGTCGGAGCCAGCACCAGAGTCGGGGCCGGAATCAGTGCCGGTATCAGCTCTAGTGCCAGTGCTGGAGCCAGTGTCAGTTCCAGTACCAGAGCCAGTGCCAGAGCCAGTGCCAGCTCTGGAGCCAGTATCAGCTCCAGAGCCAGCGCCAGAGTTGGAGCCAGTGCCAGAACCTGAGCCAGTTCCAGAACCAGTGCCAGAGGATGATGGGGCCGGCTATGAAGTCGTCGTCCCACTGCAGCCCGGCTACGAAAATGTCATTGCTCCTCCACCACCCAGCCATGAAGACATTGCTATCTCACCGCTGGGTCCTGATCAGGACCAGAATGATGTGCAGACAGAGCTCAAGCCCATGCCTGAGTCCAGTCCAGAGTCCAAGGTTCGGTCCAGAGCTTGAGCTCACATCCAGTCCAAGTTTTGGTCCAGAGCCCAAGCCCATGCCTGAGTACAGTCCAGAGTCTAAGTCAGGTCCTGAGCTTGAATCCAGTCCAGAGCTCCAGCCCATGCCTGAGTCCAGTCCAGAGTCCAAGTCATTTCCAGAGCTCGAGCCCACTTCCAGTCCAGAGTTCAAGTCTGTCCTGAGCCTGAGCCCAAGCCCCCACCTGAGCCAAGTATCTGGTGCCATGTCCGCTCAGAACTACATGGTGATGGCATGCCACCCAGCATCAGGCCCTCATCCCCGGGGCCAGAAAGGATGGATTTTTGCTTCCGGAGGGAGCTCTTGGGGGGGGGGTTCTGTCAGTCCTGCATGCTTTGACGTGCACACCAGAAGTACTCTCGGGCATGCTCCAGACTGCGCAAGCGCCAAGCGGACGCTCGCACATGCACTGTTAATGATGCACACCTGTGCTTGATTAAGGCGCAATCAGTGCACCTATATAAGACTGTTTAAACACATGCTCAGTGCGAAGTATTATGTGACATTTGTATGCATTAGCAAGCCTTATTTTTCATGTAGATTTCCTGGTTCTCTGATTCCTTTGCCTGTTCCTCGTTTCCGTTTTTCTCTATGCCTGTTATAGTCTGTTTGTGCCTCACCCGACCTTTTGCTCATTTCCTGTTCATGAAAATATTCCTAAATATTCTAAAAATATACTAAATATTCCACTGGACAACTATCACGTGTTTTAACAAAATTCCATACCACATACAATGCATGACATGATGAAAGCTTTGCAGTTTATGGGTTATAGATGCTTTACCCTTTTTTTTCTACATGAAATCAGTTCATTAATCATGTCTTAAACTTAAGGCTGTAATCTTTGACACTGCAAGTGAAAAATGGTTGCAATAAAGCACAATATGTGAGCAGCAGTGGCTAAACAGCAGGATAGCACTGGCTCTTTTCTGGGTCTAATACCCAGACTTGGAAACCTAACTGTTAAAATGGCTTTGCACCTCTTCTACAGTCTTTGTCTTAATGTTTTACTGATAAATACTTCACAACTGGCTTACACTTGGTGACTTGATTGTCCTGGAATAGGACGCCACCCACAAACATGAACTATAGAGAGATATACAGACATACAGAGTGGCCTAAACAGCATTGAGTCCTTCTCTGTTTTATTGTTTAGTGCAAAGAAACAATAATTAAATTAAGTATAGCAAAACAGCCTCTGATGCTGATACAAAACTAATCCTACCCATAAAAATAATGCTCTTTCAGAAGTAACTACAGATGCTGCTTAGAGGAAATTAAAACATTCTTTTTTTCCTCAGATGGAAATTTGGTGACTTTCACATGAAATAATTATTTAAAAAAACCTTGTATATTACAAATGTATATTAGATTTTTTTCAGAGGCAGAGATTTTGTCTTCACTTTTTCCATTTGTCTTCTAACTACTGGTTAACCATGCAATTCACACAATACATAGATATGTCTAGGTTGCAAAGAGATGAAGAAAAAAGGAAAAGGCCAAACTGTCACAAAAAAAGTAAAGACAAAATATTTGCCTTAAGAACCAACTAGATCTTTTAGAGCCATGGTTCTCAAAGCTGGGTCTGTAAAACACAACCAGGATTCCACTGTTTTGTTTTGTTGGTTTATTTATTTAATTACAGTAGAGTGGCAGCTACAATTATTGACACCTTAAGGATCTTTTGGCCATTGCAAAAGGAGAAAAGGCTTTCAGTATGTAAACTGTGCATGAATAGTTACTCAAACTTTCACTGGAAAAAAAAAAAAGTTGATTCCCAATTGCTTAGTGTATCAGATCACATGACACCGTTCCACAATTATCGACATGCAGATGATGTGTATATATATATATAAACTTGGTATGTGGTATTAAGTTAACAAAAGATTATTCTTATTTAAAATTTGTTTTACATAGACTTATTTAGTACAAAATATATTTTATATAAATATATCAATGTCGGTGCTTACATACATGAGGAAGTAAT
>JANZLB010000007.1:33276490-33299207 GCA_026167865.1 Notarius quadriscutis
AACATGAGGATTTAAAAAAAAAAAAACCCTCTTTGTAGATATTTTGGCTCTTCTTCTGACTTCTGACTCATTTTACCCTCCGAGCTTTAAGCAGAAAGTCTTTTTTTAAAAGCAGAGCTAAGCTCCTATACGTCTCAAGTACATGGAGTCCTTCAGCTTTTAAATCATGCCTCTTCATTTTCTGCACATTCTGATTTTAAAAGCATCCTTTGCTTACAGAGCACGATGACGAGTCTTTCCTCTACTAACGGCTAAAAGAGCTACCTCTTCAAACACGGAGTATTTAAAAGAAAAAAAAAAAAGCCACTAACTCATCACACCAACTCTTCTCTAACAGAACTTTTGCGTGATGGACTCTGACGAACAAGGATGCGTTTCTGATAGACACTACAAAGCACTTCTGTAGGTCCAATTGATTAAACAGCATAAAATTGTGACAGTTAACGACACGGACCATATAAATGCTTTCTTTCAATTTATTACCTAAAAAAAAGAAAAATGTCCTATCACAAGTCACACTGAAATGTATTGCTTAAGAAAAAAATATATTTAGATACTTTCTTTTTTGTTTGTTTTTTTTTTTTAACTTGATAATTTCCATTATATTCCACAAAAACAAATTAGGGCACATGCCCCATTTTGCCTTCTCCCACTTAAAAAAAAAAAAAAAATGCACAAAGAAATACATAATTCACAGTTACCATTTTGGTTTTTATAAATTAATACAGTCACACATGTGCTACACCGGTCTATAGCTAGAACATTGTATTTTTGACTCTCGTTATTACCTTTAATTGTTGGCTACAAGAAAGAACAGGCAACTCAAATGATGTGAACTTCAACAAACTGGATTTGAAATGTCCCCCTCCCCAATCCTGACCCCTTCAACAGCCCACTCGCAAGCTCATCTCAATAATTTTTTTTTTGTCTTTTTTTTTGTCATCATTTCACATATAGGTGAGGCACACACACAGTATATTTTATAAACATATGGAAATGAAAATGGTTTTGGGTGGGACATTTGTCCTTTGAAGTGTGAGAAGGATGGAAGTGCATGTAGTAACTTGTCCTTAAAGGACACATCTGTTAGGAGTCAGGGCACTTTGTTGCTGCAGCACTACAGCTGAAACTTCCACGTTATTAGCATCGTTATCCAAGTCTCCCCCTCTCTTTCCTTTACATTTAATTTGTAAAATTTGCTGCTTTTTAGCTTCTTGGTGGTAGGATAGATTAGGGCTTGATTTTACAACAAAGTACGGCACACGCAAGTGAAATGCGAAGCCAGAGCCATTACTTCCACGTAGTGCTGAATATTTGCAAATACAAATAATACCAAGAATTCTACCAGAGCTCATGATACCATTGCTGATGGACCTGCTCCCCTTCCCTCCTTTAACAAAAGGGCAATTTTTAAGGCACAGAAGCCTTGACATATTAGAGCTTCCACCTTCAAGAAATAAGAGTTGCCCAAATAACTGGAGGAAATTGACAAATTCTCACACACTCACACCAACAAAAAAAAAAAAAAAAAACAAAAAAAAAACACTCCCCATCTAGTCCCCCAGTCCCTAAGTATGTGTTTGTGAAAGGTAAGGCCACTTGGGGAGGGGAAGGGGAGGGGGGACCCCCCAAAAAAACCTAGGTTCCATTCATGCAGGTAATCTCATTGCAAACTCCGAGAGTGCAATTGTGGTCTTTCCCCCATTTTTTTTTTTTAAATAAAATTCTCGAGTCGGTAGGGGTAGACACTGGTCCAACATCATTGTGGCTCCGAGGGCTTGTTGGCTATTTAGGGGCTGTTTTTTTTTTTTTTCCCTGTGTTACTAAAAATGTTCATTTGTCCCAAGCTCACTGCAGTCCAGGAATGATCCATGAACACTGAAACAAAGAGTCCTCCCCTTGGGTGTTGGTTCGCCACTGATATGTAACATTTCTAATTAGCAAATCCCAAGCAACATTCTTTTCTTTTTACAAACGCATTCATGCATTCTTAAGCACCTGCGTTTTATATATTTTTAACAAAAAAAAAAAAAGGCATAATTCACACATTTGCATGCAAAGTAAAATCCTGTGTAGTTGCAGACCTGTGGGTCTGTGCAAGGCCTAATTGGATGTTAGTGCATCTACCCGTGAGGCACTATCGAACAGGGGAAAGACGGTGGCCCTAGGCCTATTGTTCTCTTTCTCCATCTAACAAGACAGAATAAGGGTCTTAAACAAGGATAATTTAAGTAGGCCATCACTTAAGAGCAATTTGCAAAAAAGGTTCTCTCAAGACACTACCATCACATAGACAAGACAGGAGACTTCTCAAGTGGAAGGATGGGCTCAAATGCTTTGAGGATATGTTAATCAGCAATTTTCTCACGAGTGTAGAGACACAAGAGACTTCGTGGGAAACGTTAAAGAAACTCTGGATGTTTAGAGAACTAGCCATGTCAGATTTGAACAGAACTCGATTAAATATGAAATTGGACTGTCTTTACAAGTTGTGTTTTGCTTTTGTGGTTCCCTCTTTAAACCCATCACTACACCAAGCTGCATTTAAAAAGCTTTGTTAGGCTCAAAATGCACTGTACCATTTCTTGTATTGACTGTTAAATCAAAAAGATATGTGCAAATAAAACCTCTTCATCCATAAGATTGGAAACCTGAATGCTATGTGGGTAATGCTACATATTGGTTTCAAAATAGGAAAATTGATTAATAGGAATAAAAAGCAAAACAAAATATCCCCATCTGCTTCATAAGTTGTGAATGCCCCTGTGGGAAGAAAGGAGTGGGGGTGGGTTTTTTTTTAATTAAAAAAAAAAAAGTTTTCTGGATGTGATAGCTGCATTCGCCCTGGATGGATTCCCATCCCTGTGTTCTCCTTGGGAAAGGAGGGGAAAAAGAAAAAAAAAAAAAAATTACCCTACACCATTGAAGTCTGCTATGCTCCTTTCTTGCCTTTACTTCTCGCAAGTTTTTTTTCAGTCCATTTTCATAACCATAGGCTGATAGGGATACATGGTAAAGGTCAGTTTAACTTCCTTTGTGAAACAAGTCTGTTTGAAGGGAAGTGTATGATGCATTTGGGTTTTCTCAGTCAACACCAGCCTTACAGTCTCACATTATTCCTGTTTCTGTACATAAAACAACTTCGATGCCACTCCTCAGTTAAGACATTGTTGTTTCAGGCCATGATGAACTCGGACTTCATGTCGGCCTTGACGTCCGGTTTCCATACAGAGTCATCAAAGTCCAGGTCAAGCGAACCTTCACTGGACATGCTGCTGTTACTGTTACTGCGTCCAGCCTTGCGATTGGGGAGCCACTGGTAGGGAGCGCGAGAGTCCCTCCGAGCCTTCCGCCTTAGCCGCTTCTGCTGCATGAGCAGCTGCAGCCGCTCCACTTTACAGCGTGTTGCTCGGTTCTCAGTCTGTCTCAGTCGGTCACCTGCAGAGCAAACAAAGACTATTAGAGCCAGGTCCCTGCTGCATGTACCATTACACTGCAATTTCTGTTCGAACTCTGGCATGGAGTGAAACCCGTCTCGTGACCGTTCAGTGTGGGAAGTGAAGCTTCAGCTCCGTGTGTGTACGGCCCTAATTCATAATGAACAGACTCCGGCTTGAGTGATGAGGCTAATATTCTTAAAAAGAAACAATAATCTGTCTCTAAGCAGGGGCACACCTGCAGCTGCTTGCAGTACCCGACAAAGTGCATAGCTTTATGTCCTTTCGGACACCTTTATCGCTCAATGTCCAGAAGAATGCGACCTTGAGATTTCCAAGGACAAAACTGAGCCACAGGTATGGATATAGTCAGTCACCAAAGAAAAACACAACTTCAGCAAAATGCAAGCAAACACTAAAGTGCCAATAGTGTTTCTTTCACATGCAAATATATTCTATTGCTCATCAGTTCCAATCACTGATGCCTCCCGAAATGCATTTTCCCCTGTTGATATGCGTATTGGTAAAGAAAGCCCTGGGGTCTTCATTGCTACAAACATCAGACCACACTATCCTGCTCAGCTTTAATTTCATTTATAAATATATTCAGAAGGATGGGGGGGGGAGCAACCGCAATCTATTAGCTAGCTCCATTAGGATCTTTTCCAGAATTAAATAATGAAATAACAGGCTAGAATGTCAATAACCCAAAGCACAGACCATCTTTCATTGCTCCACACATACAGACACCCCAGCAGCAGCAGTAGCTTTTAACATGGATCGATGGCAAATTAAAAAGACCTATTGATTAAACCTTAGCTCTAGTGTGGCAATCCATCTCCAGGCGAGGACACGGCTATTGGCTTTCAATAGAAAATGCAAGCGAATGGAAATTGTAAGCGAAGTAGACCAGTCCCCCCCCCATTCCTTTCCCTAGCCTAAGCTCATTGAACGAGTGATCACTCGCCCACCTCCCCTTGAGTAAAGAGACACCCCCATCTGCTTTAAGAAAAACAGTGGGACTATAGGGAGGCCCACATTCTGGTATTATACTGCCGTGGAAAGGGGATGCATCATGGCACCCAAATCCATCTGCTTCCCCGGCCAAAAATAAATATGAAAGGAGATGCATCTTTGTGTACTTTATTAGCCTTTCTTCTCGTGGTGGAAACATTACTTTAAAAAAAAAAATTATATATCACTTTCCTTGTCTGATAACCTCATTGATATTCATTCACCATATAAACAAATATTGCATTTTTCATATCAGGTTGCTTTTTGACCAAAATGAGCTGTATGTACAGATCATGAGCGTGGCAGCTTGGTCAGTCTGTCTTTAAGCTTTGGATGTGTGTGAGATACATCAGTACATCACTCCAAAGGCTTCTCAAAAACAGTCCCAAAGCTGCTGGATACAAAAGAAGTACAGCAGAGGCCCTCACCTCCGTAGCTCATGAAAAAGCACGGGGTATTTGGGGGTGGGGGTGAAGCAGACAGGCCCAGAAGCACATTAAGAGTTCAGAGCATAGCAAGGCAGTGCACACATAAATGCACAATGGAATCAAAGGATACAAGGAGACCATGCCAAGCTTTATTTATTCGTTTGTGAGAATCGGCGTTATTTCCCTACATCTGGCCAACGGAGCCACGGATGCCCTCCTGAATGGCAAGAACCCAGCACATGCATACGACTGCTCACGTTGGGAAAAATGTTAAGAAGCTGGACTTAACCTGCATGTTTGTTCTCTTGCTAACATGCCCTTGGCATGCTTGCATGCTGAAAGCAGTGGCCTGATGGGGGACTCTAGTCTCTGTTTATGGCAGTGGGGGTTATTATTAGGCTGTGGCTGGGAGCCATCCTGCAGTGCTTCCTGACGCGAGTGCAAAGAGGGAGAGATGAAGTGAGAGCCTCAGGGAGAAAGGCCAGGCGTCAGGGGTGGGGGCTGGGAGTAAAAGCAGGGATACACGGAGAACAAAGGCAGGAGAGTGCAGTGAAAATGCCCTCTTTCCTTCAGTGGTTCGTGCTTTTCAAGCTTCTTCCTTTACGAAGACCCCGGCATACTGCATGTTCATGTGCACTCGGGACTTGGGGGCAGAAAAGGAATGGAGATTTTCTTTCTGCCTTTGGCATTCACAAATGAACTGAGGAGGACACTGACGAGGGAGACAAGGGGCTGAGAATTCCATCTCCTCCATGCTCACCCTCCCCATGCTAGCCCCCTCCCCTAAGCCAAAGCTGTGTGGTTTCCACGTGAGATGCATGCTGCAGTGTCCTCGATCACATGCACTGCACGCATGGCACCCAAGGGTTTGCGGCCCATTCTGCAGAAATGGGGGAGAACGAGAGGACAGACAAAAAAAAAAAAAGGGTACAGGCTTCATGCTGTGCAGCTGTTCAGCCCAAACATGACACATACACCTGGCCTTAGTCTCCATTTCCCAACCCCCACTTCCATCCACACCCCTCCCCCAGATCAGTGCTGCAACAGGGGCATCCGAGGGACATACGAGGGAAAAGAAAAACACCAGCAAGTAAAAAGGAGTTCAAGGGGATGGAAAATATTTCAGTGAAAAGGCACAGAATTTCTAAGCACTGTGGCAGCGTTGCTGCTCTTAAAAGCAGAACAGTATTTTAAAAAAAGGAGAACAGACTCTGGGTGCTTTTTGCATTGGGAAAAAGAGGTTGATGCATGAGAATGTATTGATCGCTGTATCGAGGGGAGGAGGATTTAGCCCAGACCCTCATGCAGATGTAAGGGAGAACAGAATGAAAATGGAAAGAGAAGGCAGGGGGAGGGTGGAGAAGAAGACACACACACACACACACACACACACACACACACACACACACACACACACACACACCGCAAGGAGACACAGACATAAAAAAAAAAAAAAAAAAGCACGTGCACACACACGAGATAGATATTCAAACAGCGAAGCAACTGGCTTAGTTATCAGCATTTGATCAGTTATAGAAGACCTGAGTGGCAGCAGTGGGCCTTGCCTAGTCAAGTAGTCCATACAGTTGAGCAGCTCCACTGAACTAGCCCCCGTCATCAGTTGTCATTTTTTGTATTCTTAGGTTCGGGGGGGATGGGACGTTCTCAAAGGATGAATGCTACAGTTCTCAAGGGAGATTTCTCAGCAGTGCTGGTGCAACATACCAAGCTTGTCGCCAAATCCAAAATGATCCGATGACAACCACTTCCCTTAATTCAGTGTCGTAACGGTCAATTCCCTAGCTAGTCCTTCACTCTTGTACGACACCAGCCACTAAAATCTTTTCAAACTGCGGTTCATGCAACATTAAACAACTGAATGCACCATGAGAAAGTGTTAACTGGCCTCTTCCATTTACAGGAGCTGATAGATTGGAGAGTGTGATGATCAGGGAACAGAGGAATCGCAAGCAGAGAACAGGCCCAATTATTTTCTGTGGATGACTACATCACCAGGATCCATACTTGTGATCTCTCTACGCCTTTCAGAAGCAAAACCAAGGCTACTCAAATGGGAATTGGCAGCTTTGTTTCTTGCCAACAAATACAAAATCCTATAGATGAGGCACATCCACACGTCCTATTAATGGCTGTGCCCAGCTGTGCTCTGAAATCAGAGGGTGCTGTTGTTCCATGTTCCAGCTGCAGCATGTTCCTAGAGAGCTGGGAGACTAGCCAGCTCCGCCTCAGGGCGAACACAAGCTCAGACTGGCTACATCGGAGAGGACAGCCATTGTGATCCGCCATCTGGAGCTGTAACCAGGGAAGCAGGCAGCCCCTCATCCCCTCTTGGATGTGATGCCATCAACAGCCCCACAGGGGGCCAGCATCTAAAATAACTGTTATTTGCATATGGGGAGCAATAAAGGGCATTAGACAGCGGTTCTATACAGCCCTGCCCAACAGTTGAGCTCGGTTACGGCTTCACAGCAGCAAACAGGCGGCCTGAGGGGCTTCTTATACACTCACCGTCGGCAGAGTTGCACCAGGGAATGAATTATTGAGTGGTGTGTAGGTCAGAACTCCATAGTGACCGAGAAAGAGGCCTGGGGCACTCGATTGAGCAGAAAGAGACCTGCAAAAGTGGCAAGGAAGTCTCAGAGAGAAAGAAGCCACAGCTCTGTTTAAACAAGGGGAAGGCCGAGGACAAAGAGAGCAGAGATTGTGACATTTCACGTGCTGCAGAATGTACACAGGAGACTGCAGCATTTGCTTTTGAGTGGATTAAAGGAGTGACTTGAGGAATTTGAGTGGTCCCCACCCTAGTTTCCCTTTCTTTTGCACTCTCACTTTTTCTCTAAAGCGCAACTCCACCCAGCTTTCCCAAACCCAAACTAAACTAACCTGAGCTGACAGACAGGGAGGGGAGAAGAAAGCATTCTTTCCCCAACCCCCTGTACTCTCTACCTAGCTTTGGACCCAATCTGATCCCCTTTTAATCCCTTTGTTGAATTTAGCAACCAAAGAATATAGGGGCTAAATTCTTGTGTTAATCTTCTAGCTTTCACTACCCCTTTCTGTCTTTTGTCCTTTTACTCCATTTCTTCAGTTGTTTTCCCCCCCCAATTACTTTTTCCATCCTCTATTTCTGTACCACTTGAATAGGACTGGCCGGTTGTTCTGTTGAGCTATTTAGACATGCTGTTGAAATAGAAGGGCAGGCCTATGCTGGGCTGGGAGCACAAAGAACCCACTGAGCTCAGAACTTCTGCTCCCAATCGGAAAAAAGCCCTCTCCATGGGTAACCTTCCCCCTCCTGGGGTTCAGTGTCTAGTTTAACCCCCCATCGATGACCCCCTTCACGCCGAGCATACTCCAAAGATTGAATCTCGGCTCAAGGGAAGGGCGTGGGTATCTGTTGCTTTCTTTATTGAAAACACACAGACCAAAGAAGTGGAGGCCTTATGGACACAAGTATGTGACGTTTCCAGGAACAAGATTTACCCAAAAGCCATGGAACAAAGTCTTATTTGGCCATTTCTATAAGCTAGTAGAAGCACACCTGTGTAGACTCTAAAGGTTGTAAAGCCTGCTGGTCAAGAAGTGTTAAAAGATCACCCGCATCCGTTGCCTCCCCAAATCAGACAAAGATGACAGAAGTCAGACAGACAGACAGTGGGCAGCCCTGTCCTGAAGCATACAGGAAGTGCCAAATAGTTGGTAGGCATTTGCTGCCCGGATATAAATGATTTTTATGAATGGGCTCTTGGTACATTTCCCCCCTCCTGCAGACCTCTGAATACAATGAGCATTCTCTCAGAGCTCATGTTTCTTGTATAAATCTCTCTATTTAAAGGCCAAAAGAAAAACAAGGAGTCATTGAGGAGGCCTGGCTCGCAGTGCCTGGATGGTTTTTACAGATGGAGCCCAAGTGCTGGCCTGCCAGAGTGGAAACAGTAGGAAGGCCCATTGACTGGAAATGTGGGAGTGGAACAAAGAAAGGCTGATGATGGAAGCAGGGGGTGAGTGCACACAGATAAGATATGAATTATCTTAGAGGAAGGGAGGACTCTCCTTCTAAAGAATTTTTTTTTTTTTTGCTAAATCACAGTATTCCTCTGATAATGGTATTCATTCTGCACAGTGTTAATAAAATGGGCTAGCATTAACGTCGACCATTTCTTCATCCAAAAGCTCAGCTCTTTCTTTCTACCTGCCACACGCCTGTGAAACCTATCTTAGCTGACTATCTCCTGCACCCACCCTCCCACGTTCATTCTCTTGTAGAGGAAAGCCAACACCATCGGCACACAGAGACAAAGCCTGACGTGCTGCTCCTGCCAGAATGCAACCACTGATGCCTGACAGAACAAGCCTGCTGAGAAAGGCAGTGGAATCCCTAGACAGTACAGTCTTTTCACCTCACTCTAGTCCCTTACTACTTCTCTATTTTCTACAGTACCCTTCAGGTATCACACCGTTTCATTACAGTGAAACAACAGTGCCACATTCCATTTCTCTTCAGCTGATTGCAGGCATCATCCTGCAAGGGTGCATTTTGTTTTTTTAAAAAAGGAACATACAGCATGTTAAGGTGCTTTTACTCACCAGGAGGTTTGCACATTCGGACCTGGCTCTGGCACTGCACCAGTGGGTGGAGAGGTGCCTGGCTCACAGACGGCACAGAGGTAGCTTTGGAGGAGAGGCTGGCGAGCTCGGCTGTGACTGGAGGTGAAGGCGGTGGCGAGGGCACTGGAGATGCTGCACCACTGCACTGTGTCTGGTAGCGGAGCTGTGTGAGAGAGGCGGGCATGCCCTGGTAGTGGCGTGTGGCGCTCAAGAGGTCATTCAAGATTTGCAAAATGGTGCCGATGTCACGTCGTGGCCGCCCACTGCTGTCCTGACAGTTTGGGTGCAAAGTGCCTACAGGAACAAGAGGAAAGTAGAAGGTTAAATGCCTTTTTTAAAATTAATTAATTAATAAATAAATAAATCCACTACATTAATTGTTGGCAATACCTGAAAACGTCCCAGAGAAGACTCCAGGAGCATGGTTGACGAAGCTTTCGATGATAGCACCTGGTTTACGAGAACGTGATGGTGCACTGCAATTGCTTGTAGCCTTTGTGGTGCAATTTGCCTGCAAAGGACATGGGTAAAAGATAAAATGTCTGCTGGTATGTTACATTAATGATCCATATTTGGATGGACTGCCTTACCTCTGGACAGGGACCAGCAGGGGTAGAGCTGCTGGTGGAGTTCTGACAAGCCGACAGCGGCTGCTGAGAACGGAAGATACCTTCTGGGAGATGCGAAGAGCGGGTTGGGGTGCTGCAGTGCCTGGACGTTGAGGTGGGATACATGGGGGGAATAGAGTGGCCAGAAGGAGAAGAGGGAAAAGGTGTATGGCTCACAGGACTGGGTGGAAGCGTTGTTTGCAGATGGTGTGGGTGTGCGTGTTGATTGTGAGAAACCCGGTTCTGGGTGCCAGTAATGGCTGCAGCGCCTGCTGAATGTCCTGTTGTGCCATCAGAGCTACTACGTGTGACGAGATGCCTGTGCTGTGACTGCTGGTTGCCCGAGTGCTGTGCTGCCAACTGCAGCTGGACAAACATCATGTGATCGCCCACGCGCAGGGCCAAGGTCAGAGGAGAGCGGCCAGACAGGAAGTCGCTGACCTATAAGCAGGAAACGGTGGGGGGAGAAAAGGGAGGATTTAGGAATGTCCCCATGCACAGACACTCGGGTCAAGCGATTTTGGCAAAAAGGCTCAATGAATACAAAATTGTGCACATTGTTTTAGGCAATAAAATGCAATTACATGGAAGCACACGCACACTGACACAAAAATACTCCCCCATTGCTGAACTCCACCATTCAGTACACCCACAAAGGACCAACTTCTGTCTGGCCTTGGGCCTTAAAAATCTACCACAGAAACAGGATACAGACCCACTTGCCGAGCAGCCACATAATGGACAATTGTTTGTGGGCTCAGAGTGGAAGTGGAAACCTTGCCCATTTTAGGAGTGCCCAGAAAGGAAAACCGAGCCAAGCCTGGGGGCTTTGACCCCTACAGGAAGAGGAATACACTGGGCTTGTCTGGACACCGGGAAATAAACAACTGGGCCATTCTGGAATAGAGTTTTATTATAGTCTGCATGCATTTATAAGTTACATAATTTTACTACAATTTAAAATTTATATAATAAATTATAAAAACGTATATTATATGGCTTGTCAGTTTATGGAATAAGACAAAATGCCCATGTTCCTCAAACACATACCTATAATAAATAGTTAAACCAGAGAACCTGACAACTTCGCACTGGTCTCAATTTGCTCAAAAGCTGTGTATGCATGTGTTTTAACACTAACACACGTATCAAAGTCTTCCAGCAGGCTTGCTTTGGCTGGCCTATTAACCTTCATTTTCAATGGGGTCTCCCCTACTATCATGTTCCTCCCTCACCCGTTTTGTGGGTACTATATTTCCATCAGCGACACGCACTTTGTAGTTGAAGGGGCCTTTTCTGGACCTTTCCAGAGTTCAGCATTATAACAGCATGCCTCTCATTGCATCTTCATCATTGCCTACAGTTGTGCATGTGCAGTATCTGATTATATCTGTACAATTACCAAAACTTCATTACTTGAAATGACTAATATTTTGCATATTAAATGTGTATACCTTTGAAGCTTGAGATCTGTGGGAAACTCCATGCAAAGGTCACTAAATGAGTCAGCTCAGGTGGTGGGCAGGGAGGACCCATGCACTGATTGACAGCTGTCAGGCAAACCGTAATGGTAATTTGCATCAACCTACACAGCTCAGGCAGTTGAAATAAACCCCTGCAATAGCTGTATGAGTAACTGCTTATGTAGCGAGAGGCACAGGGCCTCCACTTCAACCGTGTGGCTACATCATGGAGGCTGTGGTGTGAAACCCACAAGGAGCCGCATGTTTTGAGACTGCTCGTCGGTAAATTGGACTGTCAGACCCCACATTAACCTTAGGGATCAGTCCCCACCGGGCCAAAGAGTTGCACTGACTCATACGCTACCCACATAAGTGTGCGCACCAACATTGTGCAACCAACAAAAGTGGTCCTAAGGGGCGAGGACAAGCTGCAGATGGCAGAGACATTTAATGCGACTCAAACAGCCCGTCAATACTTCACCTACCATGTGCTTCTCTTACATAAACAAATGACCATGGTGGAGTAATGGGTTTATTTATTTATTTTTTAACCGTTATGTTGTACCCTGATATTAAAACTGCTAAAGACAACAGATGTTTTTCCACATCAAGAGTAGACACCAAGGGATGGAAAAAGGAACTAAAACATTAGAAGGCCGTTATGGAGCGCGTGCGCAACAGCATCTCAAAAATCATCTTAGGTCAGCTGAAACCACACGACCCATGGATAGAAACACAGAACGTGTTTGGAACTGTTTAGTTAGAAAAGGCAGCTTTGTTTTCATGGATGTAATGTGTGCTGGTCTGTAGTTTAAAACACCTGAAAAGGTTATATACTCAAAAGCGAGGAGACATTTCCTGTTCAAACATGCTTCTTTGTTTTAAAGGCCATTAACTTTTGTGCTCGTGATCAGATTTCTGATCAGGCTATAATGATGCACTCAAATGTCTCTGAAGTTGTTTGACCTTCAAACTGAGCACCAATCTTGTCTCTTCTGCCTTCCTAAAATCAGACTGGTGTAAAGTTGGACTGTAGCCGAGTTGCAATGAAATACTTCAAATCAATGAAGTACTTGGGGGAAACATGGTAGAAGTTAAACCATCTTTGTTACCCTTCAGCACTTGTCGGTTTTGTTTGGTTTCAGTGGCATTCTGTGCTGCAGTGGACTGTCATTGCTATTCAGTGAAAGGGGTGCAAAGAACAGAAAGAGAGAGAGATGAGTGGTCTGGATGGCAGAGAAACACTGGGTTGAGAAGGTGGGGGCTGGATGGCAGCAGAGTTGAGATGCTGTTCAGTGCTGATGAAATATTCAGTGATATCCTGCCTCTAGGATTCTTTTTCCTCCCCCTTTCCTCAAATTCAGAGGCTGGTAGTGTTATGTATCAGGGTACTCTCTCATACAGCACACAAGGCAAACACTACAGCTTAAATATAAAACAAACGGCCCATTTTTCCAC
Source organism: Notarius quadriscutis (assembly GCA_026167865.1). Classification (NCBI taxonomy): domain Eukaryota; kingdom Metazoa; phylum Chordata; class Actinopteri; order Siluriformes; family Ariidae; genus Notarius; species Notarius quadriscutis. The sequence continues at coordinate 33,289,528 of JANZLB010000007.1, forward strand.
AGTACAGGGATGCCCGTATACGGTGAAACGGGTCACGTCAAACATGTCCCATCGTAGGACTAGTTTGGTACAGAAACTACAAAAGCAGCTTAATAAAATCTAGCGTCAACAAGCAGGTTTTGATTGCTGCAGAGTTCTATTGATACACAAACACACCCAGTGGGTCAGGATGAAATAACCGGGCGCTGTAAAGCAATCGATCTCTTGCATTCTCAAAATCCTGGAAAAAAGGCCACCTTCAAATGGTCCGACTGAGGGGATGCTGAACTGTTCAAGGACTCACGGCGGGGGGACGTGGTGGTGGTATGATTTGCAACTGGATCAGACCAGGGGGTGACAGCTGGATTTGATCAGCTGAATGATTACAAAATCCAGAGTGGCATTCCTGACGGGCTGCCTGTTAAAGCTTCTGTCATCCCCCATCGTTTCTATACCTCATCTGAAGCAAACAATCAAATCGCTTTGAGGTTTTGCAAGGGCTACAAAGGAGCAATCCACTTAGACGTTGCGCCGTGCTCCTGCTGCATCCGCTCTTTCGCTCCATCTCCCTCCCCCGTGTTCTGCCTTCTGATCAGAAATATGCACTGTGAAGACTCAACACCTTCTGAGTCAGATGGAATTGGCTCAAGATGAGTGAGAGACACTGCTATAAGAGACTTTAATTTGACATATCAATAATAGTGAGGCACGGCTGTATTTTATAGCACAAATTTTCCCCATCTAGATGAAAAGAACGTTCATTATGCAGCCATAATTAATTGTAAGGATTTCTCCCCCCAATTCCAGGAATCATATCAATCAATGATTAAAAATAATATCAAAGTCTTTGAAATGAAACATGGTGTGCAACCCAAATAACCAAGTCCTCCTATAACAAAGTGTTCACATTTCTGATGACATTTTGCAATTTTTAATCACAGTACAACCCAGGAGGACTATGCTGCAATAAGAACGTCCACCTCTCCATTTGTATCTACAGCAAACATGCAGTTTTCTGAGTGACCACTGCCCTTCCTGGTAACTTCATATGAACTGCACTCGGACCCAAGTGACAGGTTTAGAAAAGCCATTTCTCAGCCCACGCTCATCTGTCTCATGACTCTTCCCCTCTCTCAGCCCAAGGGGAGAGTGCTGTGGGTGGGAATGACAAGAACAGTGACCGAGAAGGTGATTCCTCTCCCTATATGATTAGAGGACACTATTTGCATCTGTCCACTTTCAGGCACAACGGCAAACACTCTGCTTTGCTCTGGAGTTACTCTGAAGAGGGCTAGTGGGTGTTGCTGAAGCTGGTGGGGGGCCCTGGTGGAAAACCTTCTTCGAGAATAACATTGACATGGGCAACGCGTGCTGAAGTTAAAGACACAAATTACACTATTATACGCAATACACCAAAACATGTAGCCAGAGTCAAGGGCAGACTAGCAGAGAGACTTGCAATTAGGGGACCAGCTTGAGGGAATACGACACCGGTTGTTATTCCAGCAGAGGGTCAATGATACCTAAAGTCAAGCACATTAAAACTTTTATATGCTTGCTTTCAGATCTCTTGAGAAAACTGTTTTTATCTTCCAGTACCCATAGACTGACCATGTGGTTAAATTAAATGGAAAACGTGAATTGGGAAAGACGAAAAGTACTAGGTTGAATTGATTAAAATGATGTGCTACATGTCTCAGTCCAGATTCCCTTTTCCTTCCATTTCACTATGGCAAGAGGGGAGAAAAACTCAAGCTGTCAATGAGACATGAAAAACCACCACAGCCTCAAATTACAGGGCTGGAATAACAAGGAAAAAGTATTATTCCAATAACTGGCAGTCTTCCTTTTCCATAAAGCACACTATCTGATTACATGGAATGCAAATATAGATCACTCTCAGGAAGCTGCATTAATGCTATGTAGCTGAAGAAGTTGGAATCCTGACACTGCCATAAAGCACCCTCGTCTATTGCATCTCTCGGAGCACGTTTCCAAATACATAACGTGATATTTCACACATGTGCACACAAATCAACCACATAATTGGGTGGGTGGGTTTGACCCAGGGCTTCATTGTGAAACTGAAGGCTGTTCAGGACTGAAATTAGGTGACCAAATGAGTTCTAGGCAGAGCGTGCGTGTTTTTTTTTTTTCGTCTCCCCCCCCCCGCCTAAATGCTATTTGTACCAGCTGTGCAGTCATGCAGTTGTAAAAAGGTGTTTGCAGCCAGTAGATTTTTCAGAAATCCCAGCCCTGGATGTGCAACTTCACCTACATTGTATAACTACAATGTTTGTGTCTATTGATAAAGCAGCTGTACGACAGCTCTTAGCCTTCATGGCCAAAAGAAACACCTTTCTTTAGGAAACAGCCATAGTCGCTGAGAGAAGGTGTGCAATATGAGAAGAATGGTGCACTCCCTAGTCAAACCCCAACACACACCACCTCATTCCTCCTTTCACAAATAAACTTGCTGCTCTAACATCAATATTGGCTCTTTTGTCAAAACCAGGATCGCCAGGGTAAAAAAAAAAAAAAAAATTTAAAAACAGACTATCACGTGATAAGCTGACAGTCATTTGCAATACTATGTATGACATGCAGGCTGTTTATACAGTGCAGCCCTCAACAACCATATGGTGCATGAAAGAAAAATAGTGCATACAGAAATAATAAAAATAACGTCTATAATGTTAATTTCTCAACAAGCAACTTGACTCTTGAAGCATATGGCTATTAAAGCAGACCAGGTCTTTCTCAAGTAGGTGCTACATCGAGCCTGCCTGGGCTTGTCTCAGCTTTGCTATGTTGCCAGGAAACTAAAGGGTGTTTCTTAAAATATGCATACTAAGCATGTGGAGGTCACAGAGTTAAATGCTCATGATGACGTCCGTTGCATCCTGTGTTTCAAGAAAAGATCTGTAGGTCATGCCAGGCACAACGACGCACAACACCCCCCCAAATAGGACTGCACATACATCAAGAACTGCATAAGAGACACATGTGTAATGCTTACCTGGGTTTCAGTCAGACTCTCCAAAGCCTGCATGACCGACTGCTCGGGTCTTGATGCTTGAGACTTTACAAAAAAAAAAAAAGAACAAAAATTCCCACATAAGTATGAGTCACTCATTGTAAGTGCACTCAATTGCACAGGATTAAATTGGTGTGAAAATGCCCAGCACTCATTTACCATTAGACCTGCTTCAACTGTTGGTACAAGAGTTAACTTGCTCCCATCTGTAATGCCCAGATCCTGAAGCTTCCCTGAACTCAGGCGCCTGGAAAGTACATAAGCTCACATTAGCTTGCTGATTTTACTGGCAAATCAAATGACACAAAAATAAGTGACCCCCCCCGCCCCTTTAATAGTTCATGTTATTACAGGACAACGACAAACCTGATGTTCTCTGTGACGGAGAACACGATCAAGCTTATCAGCAAGTTAGTCATTCAAACATAACCAGATTCCTGCCAGGTAGTCGTTACCATGCTTAATGGTTATAAAACGATAATCTTTGCAACGTTATATACAGACGCACAACTAGGTTTGAGATTTCAGCATGCGATACTTTAACCACAAAGCATAACTGTTCTAATACAGCATTATTAGGCACTACAGCAGCAGCGCAACCTTACACTGCGAATGCACTCATGCATACAATGTGCTCGGGCTAAATGTTGCCTGTTGCTGAACAAAAGGGACACAGGACTTTGCCCAGAGGCACCCAAGCCATGACAAAGCCAAAGCCAATAAACAGTGCCTTGGTTTTAAAGGGGTGGACAATCACTGCCAAATTACATCATAGAGGCTGTTAAACTGGCCTAATTCAAGGTGAAAACAATGCAACTGTTAGGGGTCATTTGCAAGTAACAAAGAGGCCCTGTTTGTTTCCCCTCCCAATTCTACCACCTTTGTGTTATTGTTAGGCAGTCTAACAAGCTCAATGAAATTAACATCACACCCCATATTTTCTTTTTTTTAACATCATAGAAGAACACTAACACATTAGAATAGTGAGTCTCTGTAGGACGCCTTGTCTGGACATTAAAAATGGCATGTCAGAGGAGGGTTTTTTTTTTTTTTTTAGTAGTTTATTTTACACACACACACACACTTTTGTATACTTAGTACTTTTGCACAACTCCTTCACTCATCTTTTTCTCTTTATATATTTTGCTGCTGTAACAATGTAAATTTCCCCCTGTGGGATAATAAAAGACTCTTATCTTCTCATCTCATGAGGCAGCAGTTCTAGAAGTTCAGTTAATGCAAGAAATGCCAGTGAAGGATGCTCATCCAGTTACTCATCTGAGAATGCACACATATTCCAGACATGGGCCACGAAAATCAAATCAAATCAACTCACAGCACTTGTAGAGGAAGGTAAGGCGCAAATTACAAGGGGAAAAAAGATTACACATCATAACAACGTGAAGAAGCCAAGTCTAACTGGCACTAATTACGAGTTTGACGGTTGTGGTGCAGCTGACCTATTGACCTCTGACCCAGACCAGACTAAACATGGCTGCTGCTGCTGCTGCTGTTATGACCAGGTAATACTCACGTCTCTTTGTGCAGAAGCGCAAGTCTCTCTTTGGGCACCTTGAGCCTCTGAGACAGCCTCCTCTTCAGACCCTCCACAGTCTCCTCGGCGGGGAGGCAGAGCTCGAAGCGCGTGCCCGTAGTGGAGTGGATGTGCAGGTTCATCGGGGGCGCGCTCGGCTGCGGGTCCATTCGAGAGCCTGCGACGCGTGCACAACAGAAAGCGGTCAGTCGGCTTCGTTTAGGTTTGGTTTTCTCCACAGGATAAAAACACCGCGTTTCCTTTTTCTTCTTATTATGTTGTTGTTTAGTCCTGATATATATATATATTAGCAGTATATTCCCAGGAAAGTGCTGAACCGCCGCCGGAAAGACGGTTAAATCCCGTGTGAAATCCGCACGAGGCTTCCGGACCTTTAAAGAGGGCACGCGGAGGGGATTTAAACAGTCAAGCAAAACGGACAAACCGCTTCAAACGCATGCGCACTTGTTTAGTCCACTGTTGTGTCGTTTTGGATAAGCAGCTTTCTGCAGAAGCCAGTAAAACTCGGCCCGGACGGCTGCAGCTCGCTCCTCGCGTCAAACGGAGCGTCGCGTTTCTGTGCTCTGCCGCCGGGCTACAATTACACCGACCTATCACAGGCGGGTCTAACGAAAGATGTCATCCAGCTTACCCAATCACGACGACACAGTCACACCCACGTGCCGAACAAGCCCCACCCCGTTCCTCTGCTCAACGTCTATTTTCCTCATTGAGGACGAATCCTGGCTAAGGAGGCGAGGCTTAATCTCCTTAGCAACGCTCGGGTTTCCGCCCACTGCGCGATTCTAAAGCCATTCATAACATTTAAACTGCTGCGAAAACAAAAAGCGACCGGCACAGCCCGTTTCGGTGCTATTCATAGTCATTTAGGTGCCAGAATTAATGTAGCCCACCCTGCTGCTAATTATTTGGAACAGGTTAACTGAAGTTTCAGATGAGATTAGAGCATGCTAGCTAATATCGCTCTTTTGTAGATGCGCTAAAAATAAACCTGTCATGGGAGAGTCATCGTTTGGACGTGTCCAATAATCAGGCTGCAATAATCATTAATATTGTGCAACAGGAACGAGGTTAATTATAAGGAAGTCCGCCTTTATCAAAGGAACGCTGTGGATGAGCCATGGGCGCGAAATGAGTGACGTCACTAATCATAATCAGCTTGTAAAGGATTTGCTCACTTTCGAGACAAACCGCGAATGACGTCACTGAAAGTCTGACCTCTCAGAAATGCGATATTAGTTTCACGGGAGGCCAGAGGGTGTTATTTTGTTTTTAGATATTACTTTCGAGACAATAAAGGACATGCCCAAAACACTCGAAACTCTTAATTCGACGTTGATCTTTAAAGTGACTGTAGGTACAGACCACTTTACTGCTTAGCTGGAGCACATTCCCGTAGTGTTTGAGTTTCAACGAAAATAAAATAGAGACTCGATCGCCTACCAGTGGTAAGCACAGGCATAAATAATTCAGCTTTCCAATCCCAAATGCCTTTCCACTGAACATATAGTTCTTCACAAATGCAGGAGAAGCCATTACATGATACTCCACGCAGTGCACGTATATAGGGATTTGGACTTTAGCCATGATCTCTCTCTCTCACACACACACACACACACTAAACTGATGTCGGTGGTTATAGCGTCTGACCATATAAACATTCTGAACAGGAAACTACGCATGTTTATTGTGCTTCGTCATATTTAATTTAGTGTTTACGCCATAGATATCTCTCTGTAGATTGGCGAGATAAAAATATGACGTAAAATCATGTATAGAAATAGGCTACCATACTATTCTTCCTTGTCGCTGGGGTGGGAGCATTAAGGGTTCATCAAGGGATGTGATCCTTTATTGTGTCGGTTATCTTTGACCTTACAAGGTGCATGGGATTGGGTGTACCCTTAAGCTACATCAGTGCTCCTTAAAAAGGTGCCTTCTACTCACATTTTCTTTCTAAACGAATTATAGAAGTGTTGGTATAGGTTATTATTATTATTATTATTATTATTATTATTATTAACCACTGATGTCGCATAAAAGTAAAACACATGCATTTTCTTATGTAAAAGAGACAGTAAAAGTCCCGAACCCTTGCTGTACCCTTGTTGATACCACCAGCACCCCAGCCACGGCGAAAAGTAGGCTACAGTTTGGTAGCAGTGCAGGAAAACTAACCAAAATCAAGGATGTGCATGACAATAACACTGCCAGAACATTTTGCTAAGATCCCAATCCATTTTTCTTCCAAACAATATAATCCTGCAAAGAGAGACAGATCATCCTGACATCCTCTTGTATTCAGGTTTTTCACCGCCGTCTCGATTTCAGTCGCGTAAATCTAACACCAGGATCCAGATGTGCGTCCAGCTGTGAGACTGACATTTAAACTTACCGATTATAGTGGCGAAAACCTCAAAGCTCCGCGATTCCTGAAGGTCCACTGGTTTCTGCATGTATTGAGTGGGATCTGTGTTGGAGTTTGCACTAATCCACGATTTTATAGTTTATATAGTTGTATATCCAAAAATGTGTGTTATTTTATGACTCGGCTTCCGACACCTACGAGCTGTTTATTATAGTCCTCTTAAAGCAGTACCAGTAGACGCCGGTATTCCGGTCCTGTTCCGACGTGACTGCTGTGCGCCTGTTTGAGTCTATTTATAAGGTCCCTGCTTTGAGGAAAGACCGATCACTCCACAACCTCCCAAGCTTTTAAAACCCACCCGCATTCCGACCAAGAGGCGAAGATCCCAATCCAAATAGCACAAGGGGCGGGGTTTCCTGAATACGGGTGGGGAAAACAACGCCAACGCACTACTACAGTGGGTGGAGCAGAACCTGCGATAGCTGCAATGTCAGCGTGTGTTTTAAGGTGGACTGGGTAATATGTGAAGTAAAAATACAAATACGCTTCTGAAAATATATGAAGAATGACAATAACTTGTTAGTTTATAATTACGTTATTCGTTTCCGGTCTAATAAAAACAGGATGCTGTTTATTTTATTGAAAAAGAAAGACTTGTAAATAATACCACCTTAAGAGGAAGCCTCTCAAGTGGAGGAGGAGTCGGCGCCGGTAATGACGACATATCATTAAAAAAAATCCAAGCAACCAGTGAGGCAAAACACATTGCCTGGATACGCCAGAATACAATAATAAACAGCCGCTTATGATTGTTTAGCATTGTCCATCTTATAAATACATTACCAAACGTTAATTTAAAGATGACTTTCAGTAATGCCATTGCCAATGGACACGAATTCCCAAAACTGTCCAAATCAGGAATGCGTGACGTCACACCACTTTGGGGTTTGGGGTGTTATCGCCATCTTGTGAGGAGCACAACAGTTCACTGTTACTTCCATTTCATTCAACACGTCTTTGTTATTTTACATTTTTCTATTAATTTATGATTTTTACAAGCCAAAGCAATAATAAAGACAGCATTCCTGATCATTCAGCAAAATGTAGGCTGCCTTTCAGGCTAAGGCTGTAGACCTCACTCTATCACCCAGTTGATGAGGTGCACCTCCACCCTGCACCTTCAACCAGGTGCACACAACACGTGCAGGAGGTAGAGGTGCTGATGCACTGCTTTGTTTATCAGGTGAAACAGACCAGAACTGGCCCATGGATATTATTTGGGTGGTGATTCTTTCTCAGTATAACTGACCGTCAGTTGTCTCATCTCATCTCATTATCTGTAGCTGCTTTATCCTGTTCTACAGGGTCGCAGGCAAGCTGGAGCCTATCCCAGCTGACTACGGAGCACCCGGAGGGAACCCACGCGGACACGGGGCAAACTCCGCACAGAAAGGGCCGCGGGGCTCGAACCCAGACCTTCTTGCTGTGAGGCGACAGCGCTAACCACTACACCACCGTGCCGCCCCTCTAATATAAAGTAAAAATCGAAAATAAAATGCTGTAAAATAAACAGGAAGTTAAGTGTACGCAATGGCACTTAAAATATGGTGTTATGATTAAATCATAATACAAAATTACACACACACACCCTGTGATATCAGCTAATGATGATATCTGGATAATAATTTGCAATACAAATGTGTGGTGAATATTAATATACAATAATATACATAAATATAAAAACAATATATATAAAATGTAAACAATATCCTCTTGAATTGTCTGAAATCTTAAACTTAAAGTTTATTATCCTTTAGAAGTCTTGTAAAAAGTGCATTTTGGTCAATATGTTTTCATAATTATTTTAAATTTCATAACCAAATTAGTTTTATCTGTAGCTCCTGTAGTGAATTTATCACCGACTGCAAAAGAAAGAATATTGTTCTTTTAGTTATTTCTGAATTTTCTTTTTCCTGCAGGTTTCGTCAGAATAATACAAAGTGGGCAGGACTTTATTTGGTTGAGGTTTACTTATTTTATTTTATTAGCTTTGCCATCAAAACTAAAATTAATAAAATAAGTAATGAAAATTTTTACAAGTTAAAAAAAAAAAAGATACAGTTTGTATGGCAGGGTAACCACAATAGCGTTAGCCAATTACTGTGGGCCCAAGGTATTATTGTTTGTTTATTTATTTATTTATTGATTGATTGATTACCTATATATTGTAAACAGTAGTCTACCAACAAGATAAGACAGGACGTGCAAGATGATGGACTGAATTACATTTCAGACATATAGATTTAAAAGTGTGAAGATTGTTGCAATCATAATTATTTAAAGCTGAAAAATAATAATTCAACATGGTAAATTTAATAGAGCTAAGACTGTCCATGTTTGAACCTTAGAGCTAAGACTGTTCATCGAGGTGCGACCCGATGCTTCCAAGTTCCAATTAACAGTTATTCTATGAAATCGAGTCGTACATGAGCTGATAGCCGACGAGGCGCGTACCACCGAGTTGGCTATATTCCATGTATGATGAGATTGAGTGGAATAATGGTTTTATTCTACCCACATTCACTGGATTTTGAGAAACCGAGCATTTTTTTTTTCTGCAAATTCGATAAATAAAAACTTTATACACAATGTCCGACAAAATAGTTTCTGCTTAAAATGTAAACAAACCGGCAAAATGACAGGAGCAATTTGTGAAAAATGCGATAATAATAATTCTTGAA
>JANZLB010000007.1:33337259-33350198 GCA_026167865.1 Notarius quadriscutis
TTGGTCAATCCAATGAGTGCTGTAAACAAACCCTTTTTATGAAGGCACAGAGAAGCTACCAGCTGTAGTCAATCATGGTCACTAACAGGAAGTTAAGAGACCTCGGCCTTGGCAAGATAAGAGACATTTTTGGAATCTCAGCACCTCTGAATTAATAATCTAAGTGAGCGTATGTACATTTTTGACCCTGTATGTATAATTTTGACCTTGCATTGATTTCAGAAAACCCAAAGAAAATTTAAACTTGTGCACCAAATTCGTGTGTGTGTTTATTAAAGATGTATGTTGTACATTCTGCCACAGAAAAAGAACAGTTGAAAGAAATTACTGAAAGCCCAAATATTGATATGACATTCATATCCAAGATGGCATTCATGTCACTGTATGTAAACTTCTGACCACAACTGTATATGTACCTGTTTGGCCCTAAACAGGTACACATAGTTACCCTGAGGTCCAGTAATGAGGCTTTAGGGGTATATTAGTGAAGATTATGTCTTGGGGGACAGAAATGGACTCCTACTGTACCCCTATTTCTGACAGTGTATATGGGATCCTTTAACCTTGTGCATGATAATAGCTTGTTAAGGTAACAGGTTGCCCCCTACTGTTATCTTTCAGTTTATTCAATTAGTCCACTTCATTTACATGCTTACTGCTCCAGTATGTTCATTTCAACCCCATTAAGGCCTTTATAAAAAAATTTCTAAGGAATGAGTGAAATTATGATTATTATTAATCTGGAAATCCTTTTCAAACATGACAAAATACACTTTTAAATGGAATATAACACTACTACAACAATACAAACATTTTTATTTATTTGTTTCATTTGTTAAATGAATATGAATTAGGCATTTAAATTCCCTTTAATACCTGAGAAACATTATAAACGTTCCTTTTTAAATTATTTATTAAAACAAAAAAAGTAGTATTTTACAAAAAAAATGTAGGAAAATTCCATATCGTATTTTTGGTTGATTTTATGACTGAAATCAATCACACAATTTAAACGAATTATGAGTGAACAGGAACGCTTTATATGAGGATTTCCAAAAATAGCAAAAAGTACAAATGTTTTATATCAATACTATTTAGGTTAATTAGTGTTTAAGTCTTTGATAACTAACTAAATAAAAGTTTTTCTTGGTAGTGGACTCAGATCCTACTGAGGTTATTCTTACCTGGACCAGAGTTGGGTTTCTGGAGCTCATTCTGCACACTCCTCTATCCCAGTCTTGCAAAAACATATACTCTGTCATTGTACACGTCAACCTAAATATCCTAAACACCAGTGTTCAGAGCTTTTTCCTCACCTCAGAGCCTCACCCTGAATAGTTCATACCTACACACTGTATTTTCTTCTGTCTTCCTTCCTCTTTCAGAGAACATGAGAGGTGGATGAATCCACTGATAGATGGGACAGCTCAGGCCACTATTTGTAATTTGGTCCCCCCGTAAATGCCCACATTTGGCTGTGACATCTCGGTGATGAAAAGGAGAGGTTGTCTGAAGCTATTAGAGCTACAGAAAAGCTGACAAAATTAATTTCTGCATTCTGTACAGAAACAACCAGAGTCAATGGCCTGGAAAATGTCCTCCACTGTTCATATCCACTATTCATATTACAAGAGCAAACTCAAAATCCATGTGTACAGATTTGTGCATTTGCATGAATAAACCTGAGTAATTATGGCAGATTTTTTTCAGGGAGTGAAGTTATGATGTTATTGCACAGTTATAGATATATAAATATGCCTTGGATGTCTATAGAAATATGACTATCAGGAAATAAATAGGTAAATCATTTGCATATCAGTGAATAAAAAAAGCATACCTTACATTTGAACCTTGACCCCTGACTTATTTTGTGACATAACTGCACCATGGACTTGGAACATCACACACACGCATGTATACACACAGAGGCAATTTAAATGTTTCTAAATGTGCCATACTCATATAAATTCAAGGATATCTTAGTAAAATTATTCATTATATGTGATTATTTTCTTCATTTCAGGCTTATGGTTGCATTTCTCCAGCCAAGAAATGAACTCTCACCCACCCCCAGCCCCTGATAAGGTTACAGCCTACATCGCAATCTTTCATAAATAACACTGGCAGGGATGTACACTCTGCTGTAGGATTTTCATTGTTTTCCTGTTAGCTGTGAGACAGGTTACTATTTATGTCTTGAAGCAAACATGCATGCTCAGACATTTTTTTTTTTTTTGCTGTACTGCAGTCAAAGTTTGCATAAGTACAGTATTGCACACAACTCAGAACAGTAGCATGCTAAGCTTACATAACTAGAACCACACTAACACTTGACATGTCTAATGCTGGGGGGATGCTAACAAATAAAGAACATCTAGTTAACTAAATCAACCTTACAAAACTTGAATGTCCTTGATACAAAGTGATAATTTAAACGAATTTGGTGGCAAACTAGACAACAAAGCTGGACAACAACTGATGCAAGACCACTTATTACCAGTGTCTGAGTGTTTCCAAAAACATTCACATATATTCTGTATTTTAGGAAAGATTGGAACATTATGCAGTACATCACAGAATCTCTGTTATCCTTTTCTCTTCAAGTAGTTCTTAAATACTTTAATTAATACCATGTACATGCAAAAACAGGTAATAAAACACTATGGTATTTCCACAGCAGTGACATTATAAAATGCTCTTTAAATCTACACTGAAGACCACTGACCTGTAAACACACCTTCACTCATCACCAAACCTCACTGTCAAACATAAAGGAGTATTTAATCCAAAAATTGAAATGTACACCATTTTCATTTTGCGCCACATATAGTCAGACACTTTGTGTGTGTGTGTGTCTGATGTTTGCTTCTTCAGCTATCTAACATACTCGTGTCCATTTTTACTGATGTTACAAGTCTATTTGAAATTACTCAGCACAGTTTCAAATAAAAATTGAATGATTTAGACATGCAATGTGCACATTGATAAATCGTTAACTGAATTAACAATGTAGCTCCAGTGCAACGTTAAAATGCAGACATGTTTTTGCTGCTTGAGTACATTTGGGGTAATGTATTGTAATTGAATGTTGTACATGGTGTGTAAGATATTTCTCTTACCTGCTGCAGAATGACCATGGCTGTAGCCTGTGTGTTTATTTCTGGACATCAGATGTTACCGTGTGAGACCCTGAAGGGGAAAATGGTAAAAAATAAAGCAGATTAATTGAAGGGCAGAGGAAGCCATGAGCTTTTCTACACCTTTTTATACCATGGACACACATGCACTCAGTAGGAGGCGTCACAGCATTATTGTTGTGTGTTGGTTGTTTGTCATTTGAGCTGAAAGAATCAGACATCGCCTCCCAACATCTCTGTCTGGATCATTTCCCCTGAGGCTCTTCTTCATAAGGTCTCAGTCGTTGCTATTCAGCTGGAAAAACCATTAAAACTGTCACTGCTTTCTCTAAATGATTACCACATGACATACAGTATACCCCAAAACTCAAACAGATTCATCTTAGATTTATGAAAGCATCTACTGTATATTTACATCTGCATTTACAGTATCAGTCAAAGGTTTGGACACATCGACTCATTTTGTAGGGTTTTCTGTAGTTTGACTATTTTCTACATTGTATAACATATATGGAATTATGTGGTAAACAAAAAAGTCTTTAAAAAACAAAATGTTTCATATTTTAGATTCTTCAAAGTAGCCAACATTTTTGCACACTACTGGCATTATCTTAACCAGCTTCATGACGTAGTCACCTGGAATGCTTTTCAATTAACAGTTATGCCTTGTCAAAAGGTAATTAGCACAACTTTTTGCCTTCTTAATGTGTTTGAGATCAAACATCCATCCATTATCTGTAACCGCTTATCCTGTGCGAGCTGGTCAGGGGCGAGCTGGAGCCTATCCCAGCTGACTATGGGCGAGAGGCGAGGTACACCCTGGACAAGTCACCAGGTCATCACAGGGCTGACACATAGACACAGACAACCATTCACACCTACGGTCAATTTAGAGTCACCAGTTAACCTAACCATCTTTGGACCGTGGGGGAAACCGGAGCACCCGGAGGAAACCCACACGGACAACATGCAAACTCCACACAAAAAGTCCCTCGCTGGCCACGGGGCTCGAACCTGGACCTTCTTGCTGTGAGGCAACAGCGCTAACCACTGTGCCGCCCCATAATATTTAAGTACAAAATGTAAATGTAAATCTCTTCATGTGGAGTTATAGTATAGCACCTATAAATGACAAGTGACTTGAGTTTCTGTCCTCTTATGTTCAACACAATAGAGCGCAAGTCATCATCGTCACTGCCAAACCTGACCCGGGCTTGAGGCGAACCATATTTGGTTGACTTGGGCAGAATTGCAGCAGTAGGGTGGCCAGTTCCTTTCTGCGCACTAACACATTCACACCTATGAGCAATTTAGAGTAGCCAGTTAACCTAACTGCATGTCTTTGGACTGTGGAGAAAACTAGAGCACCCAGAGGAAACAGACACAAGAACATGCAAACTCCACACAGAAAGGCCCCAGGCTCTAACCCAGAACCGTCCTGCTGTGAAGCAACAGATAGCACAAGTACATATTTGTAAAACACAGCTACATTTGCCTCAGAAGGTAGTGAGTGAAAACAAATTCTAGGTTTTAATGCATTTTATTTCTATGCTGGGTGTTAATTCAAAAGAAACATGCTTTTATTACAAATCTTTATTTGTTATCTTCTTCCTGCTGCATTTCAATAAACAAACAAACAAACAAATAAAAAATATTTTGTATAACTAGCTAACTCTGTCTCATTTCACTGACCTCACACATGTTCCCTAACCACCCCACCTCATGTGTGTTTTATCTAGCAATGATATAAAACAGAATTAGGGGAGAGCAGGGGGACATGGGACAAGTTTTCAGCTTTTGTAGATTGTGTGAAATTCTTTACAGTTAGCATCACATTCATATTGCATTAGAGAGTATTTACTATACACGCTTACTACAACATTAGTTTCTCAGCTTATCACATATACTCTCCTTCAGGCTTCACTTTTTCTGTCATTATTTTTTTGCAGGAAGACACGAGACATTGAGGGGAGATATGGGACATTATGTTGGGAGACTCTGGACATCGTGGAGAGACATGGAGCAAAAATAAAATCCTTAGGACTACATGTTTAATTTTTTATATATTATCAATACTTGTAACATATGAACTGTATGAACACACAATGCTGGTACAGCGATAGAAAAATGTCAGTTTACCCAAAACCTGATGAGACAAAAGAGTTCCATTCTCAAGAAGGAATGAAATAAGCTTAATCCTCATGCAGGTACACTCCACATTTTTAACAAACTTTTTAAAAACAATTTTATATTTGTAAACCACAAGAAAAAAATCCTGTAACATGAACTGTCCCAACTCTCCCACCATCTGGCCATTTTGAAAAAAAAAATCCTTACAAAGTTTTTCCACAGAATGTGAGTTTAATAAATATTACTATATATAGTAACTCTAGGCTACATACTTTAATTCGTAACAAATCTCGAATTCACCAGCCTACATTACACCATAGAATGGAGGTGGACTGCGAAGTAGAAAATATAAGTTTTGGTTGAGAGAAATATTGAACTGCACAGATTTTACTGCAGTGTCCAGCTTCCAAAGGAAGTAGGTTACACTCAGGGGCAACATCGAACTTCTGATGTAATCTAAAACCTGATTGGTTGAAATTAATTTATGGGAATACAAACTGTCCCAAGTCTCCTGCTCTCCCCTACCATCTGATTGATGAGGTGTTTATGATGTGATATAACACAGTAGTTATGCTCTGATTTTACCTTTCAAATTACAGAACCTGTGGAGTTTCATGCATTCAGCTCATTTCATTCATACAAGCACAGGAATCCTTGAATAAATAATTTCTTCCCTGCATCAAAATACATTTGGATTTATTAACAGCCATGGTTTTAATTACCATTGGAAAATGTGCAGGAAGCCATTTCTTTTTTTTTAATATACCAGTTACATAATATTGTTTGATTAGATGTGGAGTATCAGGTATCACTGAGGCAATAAAGCTACAGTCATTTCGTGTGTGTGTGTTGGAGAGAGAGAGAGAGAGAGAGAAAGAGAGAGAGAGCGATAATGTGGAGTTGTTATGAGGCTGTGGGTGGGCAGAGAAGGGCTGAGTATGCAGCAGGAACTGAGAGCTTTGCAACGAAACACACACTGAACGCTGCTTACTTACACATTTACACACACACACACACACACACACACACACACACTGACTTCAGACAGCATCTCAGCACTGAAGGAACAGGAACTGTACACACATCGCTCTGCATGTTGCCTTTTCCCTGCTATATGAGAAAGAGGAAGCACTTGGAAGGTGAGTTTATATATGCATGGTTGTGCTTATATCTATATGTACATACAGTATGTGTGAGGCAAATATACAGGTAAAAGGAGAGTGCAAAGCAAAGAGCGTGAGAAGGTTTATGTGTTTTGGGCAGAAACTGCAGCATTAATGGCATTATCTGATATGGAACACATGCTGCAGGGCCTCAGCTGCAGAAAAACCTGCGATCATAATATGGCTTGTAATATGGGAATCAGAGATGGGGGAGGGGTTAGAACAGGACTTATATATAATCATTGCATAGCAGTAGGTTTCAAGCTAAATTCTTTAAATTAAAGCTTTTTTTGCCCACTGCTACATGCTGGACTCATAATAAGTCATGTGTTCTTTAGGAATGTGTATTGAGTTAGGTGTATAATGAGATCATGTGTGCTTTAGCAATACTGTGTGTAATATCTTATATATTCTATGAACCTTGAGTGGCACAGTGGTGCACTGTTGCCTCACAGCAAACCTCGTGGCCAACCGGGTCCTTTCTGTGTGGAGTTTGCATGTTCTCCTCGTGCCTGTGTGGGTTTCCTCTGGGTGCGTTGGTTTCCTCCCACCACCCAAACACATGGATTAGGTCAACTGTCTACTCTACATTGCTTGTAGGCGTGAATGTGAGTGTGAATGGTTGTTCGTCTCTGTGTTAGCCCTGCGATAGACTGATGACCTGCCCAGGGTGTACCCCGCCTCTAAACTGAAGTCAGCTAGGATTGGCTCAAGCTTCCCCCCACGACCCTGATGGATAAGCGGTCTCGATAATGGATGGATGGATTATATGACCATCATAATTATCTCTGATAATTTCTTTCAATCATACTGTAGACTTGGAAATTCTGCCTTCAAGGTGGGATCAAAGATTTTTAATCAAGGCACTTTTGGTAATATTTGGCAAAGTTCGACTATATCAGTTTAGAGACAAATCTCCAGTCACTGGCTCTGTAAATGGGGAAAAAAAACAAGCACCATGGACTACCAGCAGGTAGCCAATCAGGACAAAGAGACATCTACATGTGCATGTCAATCATGTTGACTGTCAATTCAGAAAGCTCTCTGTTTGGCATGAGCATTTAGATGTTCTATGTCTATTTCGCTGGTGTAGTTTTGGAAGGAACACTGAATCAAAATGTATTTAGAGTTTAAGATTTAAAAGCGAGCTTTAAAGTGGCTGCATGTCTTTCTCAGGAGGACATACCTGCTGACCTGGACCATGAGCAATGAGTCTGCCATCTGGAAAAACCTAACTGAGAACCCCACAGTAAGTACATCTCTCTCTTCCGCTCTCTCTCTCTCTCTCTCTCTCTCTCTCTCTCTCTCTCTCTCTCTCACGGAGGTGTCGTTGGGTTAATCTCTGTCTCTGTCCTTCATCCTGTACTGTTTTCCTTCATTGTTTCCATTCTCTCTCTAGAAGCATCTTCAGACATGCAAATAGAAAACATCCTGTTCTGTGTCCTCTGTAATTGAATTCACGGTCTGATGTAAACAGATTAGCCCGGCAAGACAACGTTTGGTCAGATTCAAGTTGGCTTAGATAGCCAAAGAAATACACACCAACTGCAGGCTGTATTGTCAATTACCGGCATCATCTGCATTATTTTATTAAAGAGGAAATCAGTGTCTGTGTTTAAGCTGGAATTCGTTTTGTTACAGAGGATTTGATGCCTACTGCTCAAGTACAGCCCAAATACAAACTGTTACTTCAGTCCCATTTGTCTAAACGGAAGGGGGGGGCATAAACTCCTGTGAATGATGAGTCTCGATCAATATATAACTGAAATTGAGGTCAGTTTCACACACTCCCGCTCAAGGGTGAGTGCTGGGGGAGGTGGACCACACTCTTCTGATTAGAAGAGGGCAACAATCTTACATTAAAAATAAAATAAAAATTGCATGACATGGAGAAGTACCAAATGGCCAACTGTACATCAGCTTCAGCCCTGTAAGGTTCAGGATGATTTTAACCAGTAAATGGTGGTTTGAGTCTTTTTCAACCCATTTAATGCCAATTTTTATAACAAATGGTAAATCTGTTAGTAGTAAGACCAGTACTGAAGTGTTTCATCACAGTACAGTTATATAATTTAGTTTGCAGCTCAAAAAAAATGTATCTCAATGCGCAGTACCTTTTAACCTAGCTTCTTTATCAACACTATGTTTGCAGGATGGTAGCCTGGGCTACATTTAAAAAAAAATGAAGGAAATATATTTATGGTTTCTTAAAGTGTTAAAGTATATTATTGGTTGAAAGAAATTGAATTTTTGCCAGAATTCAGCCAGAGCAACAATTGTTGGTTTTTCCAGACTGACATGCATATATTTTAAATGTTTCTTTGGTGCCTTTATACCTGCATTTTCATTTGGATAATCCTAGGATAAAGTAATACAAAAGGACAAAATCCTGACTGTCAAAATGCATCAATTGATCTGATGCAAAGAGATCATTTTCCATTGATCTTTCTAGATCCATCCTGGACCAAGCAATACTCAATCCATGAGTTTTTTTCCCCATTGCATTGCATTGCTCAATAGAGCCCAACTCCTTTCCCCAAAGGGCTTGAGTCCAGTACAGTTTCATGATTTTTCTTCTCAGAGACATGAGGCCGAGTTTAATAGGTGTATTAGATCAGGGAAATCAATTAAACTATGCTGGAGTTGAGCACCTCAGGTATAATACTGATTTTCATGGCTTTTCCTGCCTGATAATTATGTAACACATTCAGTTGCTAAGTTATCAAGGACATATTGTGCTATGAAATTGAAAAGAGAAGTAGGAGGGGAATTGAAAGGTGTTATATTGTATGTTCAGCCCAAAGAATTATTCATTTTCTAGTTTTTTCTGCCTTGCATTGGCTGATTTCTATTTTGGTTACACAGGTACAGGTGACAGATTCTTTTCTTTGATCCCTTTGAGAAAAGAGCCTTGTGTCTATTGTGTTCAGGTCTGCACCAGTGAACTTTCACGAACACTCTCTCACCCTCTGGAGCAGCGAACACAGCACTTAACTCAACATGCACCTGTGTCCTTCTCACCCTCTCTACCAATCATACGCAGGGAGATGAGCGCTTGCCATAGTGCAGAAGTAAAGCCTTTTGTGCAAACTCTCAGAGACTTGTGTGTCTCTTTGTTTTCACTAGACAGGAACATTTCAAGATCAAAGTTAGCAATTTAGTCCATTCCGGGTCCATTTCCTGTGCTTTAAAATGACTGTTGGATGATAGTGCAGCACATCAAAATATCCATATGTGGGAGTTTAGAGAAACTTCAAAACTTCATAAGCCTGGTAAAGCAATTTTTCTCTGTGGTGTTCACTCAGGAGTTCCATTTGGAGCATGGGGTGCAGGATGGCTACGTCCTCCAGCTTGTTCTTTTGTCCATCTTCCTCGCGGTGACGCTTATCCTTGTGTCTGTCCTGTTGATTGCCTGTCGCCGCTGTTGTGAGGGGGACTGGAGCTATGCTCGGTGAGACAAAAGCCTTTCATATGTACAAATGCAAACATGTTATTGATGGATAAATAGTAGGATAATACATTTTATTGACCAATGCAAAAGAAACTTCTCAGCCAGTAATGAACTTCTGTTTTACTTTAAAATAATTACAAATGATAATGACTTACTTTTTCTAGAAGAGGCTGCCTGGCTCTGACAAGTGACTCACAGATTGACTGACTACCTCACTGAGAGATCGGCTCACTGACTGTCTCACTGACGAATTCACTGGCTCATTGCCTCATTAATTAACTGACTGACTTACTTCATCACTGAATGACAGGATGAGTGACTGGCCAACTGAATGATTCACTGATTGACTGACTGACTCATTCATGCAGGATTTGCTTGCGACATCTGTATGCTTGGTGGAGATATGAACTAGTAATCCATCAATGAATTCAGAAGACTGAGTTGGCTAGTAATTCTTATCTAAAAACACTAACAGTGTATATAATATCCATTGAGCACACAGTTTTCTATGTACACCACTGTTCACATGATGGCTCGACTAATGCATTTAGCAAACGCGAGCGACGTCCAATGTACCCAGAGCAGTTAGGGCTTAGGTGCCTTGCTCAAGGGCACTTCCGCCATTCCTGCTGGTCCAGGGAATCGAACCAGTGACCTTTTGGTCCTAAAGCTGCTTCTCTAACCATTAGGCCATGCATATAACCCCCCCTGTATATGAGAGTCTTGCAAAGCATGGAGTGGAAATGAATGGCTGTGCGAAAACAATATCGGCAAAGAAGGCGTGAAAGAGCACAATGGCGGAGCAGAAGGATATACTGAACAATAGAGTGACACTTTCTCTTCTTTTTCTGTCGGTGAAACACTAACCGATCATGGACAGATATTAGATGTTGTCCTCTTTTTCTTTTTGGCACAGCTGTGATATACGATACCTCAAATGTACACATATAGTACTGGAATTTCATATGAGGTACTTCACAGTTTTTATGTGGCATGTCAGTTTTATAAATGGTATGACACTGTTCCGTATCTGATAACTTACAGCTCCACTGCTCTTGTTTTGTTGAAGGCAAGAGTGTTATCACCCTAAACATTTTCTCTTTATCCTTGTACGTTTGGATGTGTGTATGTCAGTGTGTGATATCAGAGAGGTTCTAACTGTGCCTACACTGCAGTCTCCCACAAACGATGAGACTAATGAGATCTCATAGCAGCAGCTATCAGCTATGATTAATCTGTCCTGGCACGACAAAAACGCTCCAACTCTCTCTCTCTCTCTCTCACACACACACACACACACACACACACACACACACACACACACACACACACACACACACATATTGAGGAGTCACAACATCGGGCTGGAAAAGCAGCCCCAGTTTATTCTCACTGCTCCATGGTCCCATATGGACAAACAAACTGTCTCCTATAATCAGTGGGCTGAGTGCATCAGACTGAGCTCATTTGACTTATCATGTAGACATGTGTTGAAGGTGATGATAAAAATATAAAGCTAAATTTGGCCCTTTTCTTACTACTTGTCTGTATTAAGGTTCATTCCCTGCTTCAGGCGTAGTGATGATCCCGAGAAGACGAGCACCTCCTATATTGAGGAAACGCAGCCTGTGCATGGTAAAACATTGGTTTCTTTAGTCTATCATATTTAAAAAGCTGGTTTTGTGCTCATAACCCACCAAATGGCATAATATTGCAGTACTATTTTTGTGACTACTGGCGTAAACAATAACCTCACAGAAAGTCCTTTAAATGTCAAATTTGTGGGGGTGGGATGTGATTAGATGATACGAGAACCTTTCATTCTACTTCACTGAGTTTGCACTATATGCTCAACAGCCATGTTTTATATTGACAAACAGTTAGATTTCACTGTGATATTTTAGTGATAGAAATAACCAGTTGCATTCTTGTGTACTTAAGTGGCTCACATATGGGGTGTGTCACCACAAAATGAGTCCAGTGTAGCAAGAGGTCATTCCGAGATATAGCCATTTGGAACGAGAGTGCGTCTAAAATGACCCACATAAAGTTTTTTCTAATTTTGCAATAAATACATTCTTTAATCTATAATGTATCCATCAGCAAAATAGTATACTGTATAACAATCTATAAATATGACTTTCTAGGCCAAACAAATGTGTGCAGGTCATTGATTTCAATTTAAACATCACAAAATTTATAGCTGATTTTCTCCAAACTTGATTTTCTGTTAAGATGATGATGATACCTTAATAATTTTTGCTAATTTCTCTGGACTTTTAATTTTTTGACCAAATGGGCTCATTTTGTGGTGATACGCTCCATATATGAATATGTGAGGACATAGCCTCTATACTAGCGAAATCCTTATCTCTGTGGTAGCATTAAAACTATTCATGAATTTGGTATTTTATTAATTTTCTTAAACATTATTAATTAATCTTAAAATAATTAATTATTAATCTATTAGTTAGATGATGATGAATTAGATATTCTGTGCATAGTAAAGCATCAACTGTCTGATTCCTATGCTGTAGCCTCAGCACGAGTTGTTTATTTATAGTTGTTATGTAAGGAATAAAACTCATGGGGAGTGTCCTTATAGTAAATAAATCAACGACCAAAAACAGTACTTTTCCAATAACAGCAAGTGTTTTATTCCTCTTATACCACAGCCATTTTCCAACACTATTTATTTACAGTACTATGCAAAAGTCTTAGGCACATGGAAAAAAAAATTGCTGTAGACCAAAAATGGCTTAAAAATAATGAAATTAAATGTTTCTGTCACAGTCCGGTCTGGTCCATCCATGCCTGAGTTTGTGGGACTCCCATGCCGGCTCCAGGCCGGATCCGGGAAAGGAATTCAGTTCTGCCTTGCTGAAGGCCATTTTCCCTGAAGGCACTCCCACACCTGTTACCACTCCTGTCCCATCAGCCAGGGCTTTTTTTAAGAGCTGCTTGGAACCATTCCAGTTGCCACCCATGTAAAGCTTTAACAAATGAACTGTTGAGAAACATTATCAAAAGATCTCATAGAGAGATATGGTGTGGGGAT
>JANZLB010000007.1:33422244-33446544 GCA_026167865.1 Notarius quadriscutis
CTCTCGCTCTGCCAGTCAATGTTCCCACATTCAGTGTTCCTACCCTCAATTCTAAGCTCCTTCCCTTCCATCTTTCACACTCTCTCCTAACACACCTCCGCCCTCTCTTTCTCCTTCTCCGTTTTGGTGCAACAGTAGCATACTTTCCACCAGCATCCTGTTGACCAACAGTACTGGAGGCGGCCGTTGTTAACCCGGGCCCCAACCGATCCGGTATGGTATTTCTCTTTTCATTCTGCATGTTAGATTTGGCGCAGTTTTACGCCGGATGCCCTTCCTGACGCAACCCTCTCTATTTATCCGGGCTTGGGACTGGCACCAAGAGTATGCTTATGCACCCCCAGTGGCTGGACTTTGACCCAAAATAAGGTTTTAAAAAGCTTTTTTCCCTTACAGGTTATACTTTTAATACACATGGGCAAGGTTGCTACAAGGTTGCTAGACTTCTATTATGCATGCACAACTGCATGCCTGCATCAGTCCAACAACATGATTGGCTTCATATGTTCATATGTCCAAACAGTTTAGCCAGCTGTTTGGAAAGAAGGGTGGGATATGTGCAAACAACCACCGTCTTTGGCGCTACAGACTTAAAATCCTGATAGAAATTGATATTTAAAGTGGGATGTCTCCTCCCTGAGTGGATGCAGTCTGGCCTCTGTATCCGTCCGTTCCAATTAACGTAGTGTGTCCTCTGTATCTGTCCGTTTTGATGAAGGAGGTGTGGCTTCTGTATCTGTCCGTTTTGATGAAGGAGGTGTGGCTTCTGTATCTGTCAGTCTTAATGAAGGAGGTCTGACCTCTCTCTGTCAGTTGCAGTACAGGAGTTGTGGCCTCTGTACTTGTTAGTCTTCCTGACAGAGGTGTGGTCTCCGTACCTGCCATTTCCAATGGTCTATGTGTCTGCACGCCAACTCTTTAAATTTTGATTTATATGAATTGAACTATTTCTGACACTGGTTTATAATGCATTGGAGCAGCTTTGAAATGAAAAACCGGCTGCTTTAAATCTTTAACTCAGTTTTAATTTGTAGAGCATAAGCCATTACGGGTGACCACAATCAATTTAACATCTCAAGTTGTTTCTTCTCTAGTGGCTGTGTAAATATGTTCACAGCCTCTATATAATAAGGCAGGGCTTCGATTTTTAAATGTTTGCTTTTGCACTTAAAGTGAAAGCCACTGCATTGAAACTGACAACAATAGAATAAATAAATGAGAAAAATAGCCAAATTATTACACTTTTAAATACAATATAACTATAAAAGTTTTCAGTTATCCAGGCCACTGAGGCATCTAGCAGAATGACGGAAATGTATATAATTTTTTTTATTTCTTTACTTATCTGCTGTGGGGGGAAAAATGTCTTTTGGATTAAAACAGATTTGGTCACCTTAATGTGCTGCTGCTAGAAAATTACTGATGTTCAGTAAAAAAAAAAAAAACGTCATTTAAGCTCATTAATGAAAAGAAACCAAGGAATTTCACATATAAAACTGAAACCTGTGTTTGGAGAAGGTTAGAGGTAGTGATGGTGCACAACAGAGCAAAATACATTGTTGAGTACATCACAATCATGATTTTCCTTGAGATAGATAGATAGATAGATAGATAGATAGATAGATAGATAGATAGATAGATAGATAGATAGGAGCTGTTTAATGTTGTACATACTTCTAAATTATTATACTTGCCTCAGACAGCATTATTGACATCATAACTAAAGCCAGCAGTTACATTACACAACCAAGATTCAAATTCAGGCTTCAAGCAGCCTATAAAATAATGTCAATGTGGATCTACGGTGCTGGATGGTCATAGATTATAGACTCTATATGCAGTTCGTGTTACCAGTTGAATCCAGAAGTGAGAGATTCCTACTTCCTGCCTCTCTGATGGAGTTTCAAGCAGGTCATAAGCCATAGTTTATCAAATATGTTTTTTTTTTTCCCCACCATTCTGGACATCGTCTAGCGGTGCACGCTTATCACTCACTTCAATCTCAATGGATCCTGTCAGTACCCAGTGAAAATTAAGAGTGCAAAAAGAGTAAATATAGAACAAAGATAAAGAACAAATAACAAACAGGCAGTGGTGGCAGAAGTGGAGCCCCTTAATGTAGCACAAGGTCAAATGAAAAGAAAGTGCTTGCTATGGTTTTGTCCCAGTAACAGAAAAGCATTTTGTTAGTTTAATGCATTTAACAACTTCGATAATGTGTGATCCTTATGCTCTTACATGAAGGTTAAATCTAGAGCCTTTGATTTCTTCTATTTGTCTCTCTGGTGAAAACCTTATGCTTCCATATCAATGATTGCATCCTATGTAGGTGGCTATGAACTTTTAATTATTGAAGGGATTCTGGAGGAACCCCTTCTTATTAGGAGTATTCGTGCATGATTACCAATTTAGTCAACATAAAAATCTGTGAAAATCTGTCTGCCCAAATTTACTTTTAGCGAAGCTTCCTGTGTGCTTTGTGCGTGGAGCGGAGTCCAATACTTAAGAGAAATGCATTGACCTGATTTTTCATGGTTTGACCATATGACATCCAGAAGTACATGTACTGCCACAGGGAACCCGACTGTAAATCTCAAACACTTGACCACCGGACAACAAAATTTGTATCATTTTTTTATTTACATAAGATAGATGAGTTTTTATCCAGTGCTTATTTTTTATTTGATTTTTAAAAAAAATAAATGTGCAGTAGTCGAGTGAGACACAGACAGGATATCAGAGGTAATACAATACTCAAAATCCAAAAACACAAACAGGGTCAAAACCAGAAAAGCAATATAAAATACAAGGCTTGGTCAAATTAGATGCAGGGTATAGAGTATATACTTCGCAAAGTCTGTGTGTTACTGAGAGTCCTTATATGTATGCGCTGTGATTGTGCCCTAATCAGGAACAGGTGTATGGTAATTAGTTCTAATGGTGCTGCGTGCACACTGCAGTCTGTGGCTATGCTCTCCTATTATTCTATTCAAGTTAATTTATCTAAATATCTATATTAGATATCTATATTATAATTTATTGAGTCATATAGATGCAACAAAATATGAAATGCAAGTCTCAGCCTTAAATGCTCCACTCACAGGCCAAACTTCTATAATGAAAGTTAGAAGTCTGGTGTGGGAGACTGTGCTGCTCCATTTTACACCACACGGATAAATTAGATAGCTGAATTCAAGGGGAATTCCAGGCTGTGTCCTAAACACAGAACAGGCAATATATTGTGCATTGAAATTCTCTGGTTGCAGTTTTAGTTCTCCATAAAAAAATATTTTAAAGAGCAGCAAAGAGTAATAAATTAGACAAAGTCAGTATTTGATGTCATGACTGTTTAAAAAAAAAAACCCAAACAACAGATGTCTTGGGTATAATTCGTGCAGTTTTATAAGGAAATTAGCTGGTAAGTTTTACTGAGCATTTTGCAGAACCAGCCACAGTTCTTCTGGACACTGACTGTCACACTTGCCTCTTATTTTTGCAGCAAAAGCCTTTGTAAGGGTAGAAGAAGGATAAATTTAGATGTTAAATGCAAAGAGGAAAAAACTAAAAGGAAATAGAAACTTGTCTAAAAATATGAGTCGCCTCACAGCAGAAGTATCAACACTCTTTGGCCTGCCAAATAAGTCATTTCTTACAGCCACGTAGGAGCAATTTCATGACTTACCAACTTATTCACTGAGTCAAAAAGCAAACCAGTGGAAGCACTGAGAACATGTCCTGAAACATGGTCCTAAAGTCAACGAGTCATTCCAGTGTGTCTTCAAATAGTGTGTATACACTGGAAATTGCAAAATCTCATTCTATCCTGACCCTTGAAGTTTGGTTGTGGTTAATGAATATCACCATCCCCAGTGTCTTGAGCAGACCTGTAAGAGAAACAGGCAAGATTATTGAATTGCCTAAATCAAAGCAACTAGACGTCTGGTTTACATTTACAGCATTGACAGATGCCCTTATCCAGAACAACCTACAGAAGTGAAAGTTAAATTTTATATTTATCTCATTGATGTGACTGAGCAGTTGAGGGTAAGGGCCTTGCTCAAGGGCCCAATAGTGACAGTTTGGAAGAAGTCATGACCTTCTTATCAGATTCACGGATTTTTAAGACACTCTTTGGCAATGAGGTAATGGAAGAGGTTTAACCTTAGCAGTAAATGTGTGGCTAGTTAAAAAAAATTTTTTTACTGTTTAAAAATTAAGTTACTTATGAAATTATGAAATATGCCCAGTTTATCAAATATTAATTGCAGCCCAGAGAGGAATAGCCAAAATGTTGACCTAATTTTTGAATGACCTAGCAATCTGAGGTTTGAGCTCAGTGTTTTAAATTATGCACTTTTCAGGAGAAAACTGGAACCATACAGGACTTGGGGTCAACACTAATATGTGCTCAACATAGACAAAGCCATTTGCCATGTCCCATCATGTGAAAGTCATAAGTGTGCCAGAAACTGATGAATGATTGATGGTTTTGTTTTGGGGCAGTGGTGGCTCAATGGTTAAGGCTCCAGGTTACTGATCTGATCTGGGGTTCAACCCCACCACTGACGAGCTGCCACTGTTGGACCCTTGAGGAAGGCCCTTAACCCTCTCTGCTCTAGGAGCACTGTGTCATGTACCCCTTTGCTGTACGTGTCACTGGATAAAAGCGTCTGCTAAATGCATGTAATGTAATGCTTAGCTTTATACTGAAACCAGAACAAACATCTGTGCATTGGTTATGGTTCGAGGAACTTACGTGTCTGCTACTTATAGAAGGAAGAAGTGAAACCCAGCACAGCTCTGAATAGGTGTTGATAAGCATCTTCTTTATTAGTGCTGTAGCTATGGGGGGAAACTAGTAAATCATATAGTGCCTCACAAGTGTTCACCCCCATCCCAATATTTGCTGCTTTGTAGCATCAAGGAACTGAATTATACTTACTTACTTGGAATTCTTGCCATTTGATGTATATGATATATCTAACATTTGAAAATTGTTTTTATTGTGACACAAAGGTTAATTTAACCAAAAAGTAGACATTTGGTGGTTGTAGAATATCCCCCTGAGACAATACTTGGTAGGACCATGTTTGGCTGCTGTTATGGCTACAAGTCTTCTGGATATGTCTCCATCAGCTTTGTCCATCTATATCTTGGCATTTTTGCACATTCTTCTTGGCAAAATTGCTCAAGATCTGTCATATTGGAAGCAATTTTGAAGTCTTTCCACAAATTCTTAGCTCTCATGCAGATGGGCTTTTTAAAGGGGCTATGTGTAAGGAATTTAGTTTAAAACATTAAAATTATCAGCAGAATGTGAAGAAGTAACAACTTTGATGTTAGGTCAAACTCGCCTATGTATTGTAATTTAGAGATATCTCCTGAAGACAGTGTTGTAGTCAAGTCACTAAACCTCGAGTCCGAGTCCAGTGTCAAGTCCACAGTGTTCAAGTCCAAGTCATTAAAAAAAATTTCAAATCGAGTCCGCTATTGATCCGAGTCGAGTCCGAGAACAAGACTCCAACCGCACCATTTGACGGTGGTTGTTTCAGCACCATTAACATTAGTTTGTTCCTGAACATGACGTATGAACAAGTGAATGTGCATTCTCTTTGTCAGGGAGTGCGAAATATTCTGTCAGAGATGGTTGGGAGACGGATGTAAGTGCAGAAGGTGTGTTTAAAAAGTGCAGAAAGTGTGTGCAGTAAGTGCAGAAGGTGTGTACAAGTGAAGACAGGTAAACAATCCAGAATGGCAGGCAAAATCGTGAAACAGGCAATAGGTCAAGCGAGGCACAAACAGGCTATCGTAGACTCGGCAGAATCAAAGACAAGAAACAGGAAATCAGGGATCAGAAAACCAAACAAGGAAATAAGGCTCGGTAATGTGCCAGCAATGCAACTCAATACTTCGCAAAGTAAGTGCGTTTTCACAGTTTTTATACAGGCATGCTGATTGCACATTAATCCTGTGCAGGTGCAAGTCATTTACAGCGCACGCACAAGAGTCTGCTTGGTGTGCGCGCTGTCCAGAGCATGCCCAAGAGTCTATCTGATGCATGCACCAAGGCGCGCCAGGTGTGACCCTCTTGCACGAAATTAGTACAAAAATTAATGTAGATATAAATATCTTATGGCAAATTATAATGGCATGTTACAAAAAATAAAGAAAAAATCAGAGTCCTTATCTCCAATTTACGAGTCCGAATGCAATTAATGCACAAGTCCAAGTCCGAGTCCAAGTGTGAGTCATCAGTGCTCAAGTTCAAGTCAATTCACAAGTCCTTAAAATTAGGGCATGAGTCGGACTCGAGTCAGAGTCCTGGACTCAAGTACTACAAGCCTGGTCTATAGGACACTTTGTTGATTCTGCGGAGTACCTTAAAGGGCCCAATGTATTGGGTCTGGAGCTTACAGCATGGATTGGGGTTTTGCAAGTCTCTGGTGAATACCCAGATCCTGTCACCTGGTGAGTATACTGGCGTGTCCCCTCTGTGCTTGTCTGCATAGCATTTATGCCTTCTGGCTACCTGTTCCAGTCATTGGTGAACCCCTTCCCACACTTGTTAACTCCTTCGGAACCAGGAGTCAATGGCTAGGATTTGAGAGGCTGAGTTGTCCCACAGGAACAGTGGTGGTTGATATCCAAGGATGCATTGGAACAGCGTGAGCTGGGTGGCTGAGTGCTTTATTGAGTTTTGTGCATACTCAGCCCAAAGGAGGAATTGCAACCAGTCTTTCTGGTTCTCCATGCAGAACACCCTCAAAAAACACCCGATCTCCTGATTAGCACATTATACTTGGCTATTGGATTGTGGGTGATATCCCGAGGGCAGACTCACTGAAACCCCTAATTATCCATGAATTTAGTCCAAACTCTGGACGTAAACTAAGGGCCCCAGTCACTCACAATGTCCTCTGGGATGCTGTAGTACCAGAAGACGTGGGAAAAGAGGAGCTCTACTGTTTCAAACGCTGTGGGTAAGCCGGGCAGGGGGATGAGCTTTAACGCCTTGGAAAACTGGTCCATTGTCACCATGATAACAGTATTGTTTTGTGATTTTGGTAGGTCTGTGATGAAATCTATGGCCAGATGAGACCAGGCATGACCAGTGGGTGAGCTTACCCACAGGTGGAGCTGGGGTACCTTAGCTTGGGTGCAGGTGGAGCAGGAGGATATAAACTTCTTGATTTCAGATATCATATTTTCTCACAAATACTTAATTCAAAGGAGTGCGCTGACTACTTGGATGTCCAGTGACAGGGGATGAATGGGCCCAGGTGATGAGCTGGCCTCAGAACTGAGTTGGGACATACATAAGGCCTGGAGGGCAGGTGTCTGGATGGTCATGTGGCTGGGCCTGAACTATTGCTTTATCAATTTCCCACATGCTGGCATTGACAAAGCAGTTGGGCTGCAAGATAGGAGTAGGTTCTTGGTTGGTGTACGAGATTATGTGAATTCTGAAGAGGGCATTGGCTTTACTGTCCTTGAAACCAGGACAGTAGGAAATGGAGAATTGGAACCACGTGAAATAGAGTGCCAACCTAGCTTGACGAGGGTTTAGCCATTTAACTGTCTTCAGGTATTCAAGGTTTTTGTGATCTGTAAGGATTGTAAAGGGGGGTGCAGCACCCTCTAGCCAATGTCTCCATTCTTCAAGGGCCAGCTTTATCGCAAGAAGTTCCTGGTTTCCAATATCATAATTCTGTTCTGCTGGTGAAAAGTTTCTTAGAGAGGAAGGCTATGGGGTGTAGTTTGGGCTGTTCCCCAAAGCACTGAGACAATAGCCCTCTCACTCCAGTCTCTGATGTGTCTACTTCCATGGTGAAGGGATTGGGGTGTCGGAGGATAGGTGCTGATGTGAAGGCTGCCTTGAGCTGTTTGAAAGCCTCCTCCATGGCCTGGTTCCACTGGAGGTGTCTGGGTCCCTTCTTTAGCAGAGATGTGAGAGGAGAGGTGATGGTACTAAACCCTCTGATGAAGCATGATGAAAATTAGCGAATCCTAGGAAATGTTGTAGTTCTTTGATTGTAGAGGATGTGGGCTAGGTGGTGACTGCAGAAATTTTGCTTGTGTCCATGCTCACACCCTCAGCACTGAAGATGTACCCAAGGAATTAAATTTGAGTTACGTGGAATTTGCACTTTTTTGCTTTCACATAAAGTTGGTTTTCTAGGAGTTGGGTTAGCACTGA
Source organism: Notarius quadriscutis (assembly GCA_026167865.1). Taxonomy (NCBI): domain Eukaryota; kingdom Metazoa; phylum Chordata; class Actinopteri; order Siluriformes; family Ariidae; genus Notarius; species Notarius quadriscutis. The sequence continues at coordinate 33,430,442 of JANZLB010000007.1, forward strand.
TGTGACATATTTGTGCTGAGTAGCTTCATCCGGGGAGTAGAGCAAAATATCATCAATGTAGGCAATGACATAGCATCCTAACATGTCCCTGAGGACATCATTTATCAGACACTGGAAGACACTGGGAGCACAAGAAAGTCCATATGGCATCATACAATGCTCAAAGTGCCCTGAGGTGGTACTGAAGGCAGTCTTCCACTCATCCTCCTCACAAATTCTCACCAGATTGTAAGCACTCCTAAGGTCCAGGTTAGTGAATATGCAAGATCTTCTGAGCTGTTCTAAAGTGGAAGGCACAAGCAGAAGTGGGTAAGGATACTTAACTGTGATTTGGTTTAGCTCTCTGTAATGAATTCATGGACATAGACCCCCTCCTTTCTTCTCCACAAAAAAGCAGCTGGCTGATGCTGGAGATGTGGATGGATGGATATATCCCTGTTATAGTGCTTCCTGGACCGATTCCTCCATTGCATTTTGCTCTGCAATGGATAGCGGGTAGATACAGTTACATGGAGGGGTCATGCCCAGGAGGAGATCAATAGCACAATCATGTGGTCAATGGGGAGGTAGACCACTGACTTTACCTTTACTGAACACTTCCTTGAGCTCATGATAACAGGTGGAAACATGCTTAACACCCCCAGTGAGGGGTTCTCCACAAAAGTTGAAGCCAGGGTGATCTGTGGGAGTTGCAGACATTCATAAAAACATGAGGGTGACCATTGTAAAATTTCACGGTGCTGCCAAGAAATAAGGGGATCATGTAGTTATAGCCAAGGTAAGTCCAGAACTATGGCTTGATAAGCGGTACAGGTGATGAACAAGGAGATGAATTTGATATTAAGGGCCCCAACCTGAATTTCTATAGCTGCAGTGTGAGTGGTGATGAGCCCCTCTCCAATTGGTCCACCATCTATGGCCTTCATGCTTACTGGTCGTTGGAGCTTTTCTGTGGGCAGGCTGAGCCTCTGGACAACCATGAGGTCAATGAAATTGCCCTCTGCCCCTGAGTCTATGAGGGTAGAAAGAATGTGGGTCAAGTCTGGGAGTTTTAGTAATACATGAAATTTAAGAAAGTGTTGTATTGAAGTGATTTTGTGACTCACCGGGGTGCTGAAACTGGAGTCATTACGAAAGTGGCCTTGTTTTCTGGGATTGGGTGGTCGAACTGGACATTGTGTTAGAAGATGGCCATGCTCTCCGCAATAGAAACATAACCCCTCATGATGCCTCCTGTCCCTCTCTGATTGGGACATGTGATGATTAGAGATTTCCATCGGTGTGGGGATTTGTGGAGGTTGTGGAAGGATGGGTGAGTGCTGTAAGGAGGGTCGGTTGTGGAGTAGATGGTCTAGTCTGATGGCCAGATCAATTAGGGAGTCTAGTGAGTGTTGTTCATCATGACATGCCAGTTCAGTGAGGATATCAGGGCTTAAGCCCTGGCAGAAGGTCACCTTAAGTGCTGGTTCATTCCACCTGCTACCTGCCGCTAGTGTGCGGAACTCCAGGGCATACTCAGCCACTCTCCTCTCTCCCTGACAGATTGTGAGTAGCCTCTCTCCAACTTCCACGTCCTCAGGCTGATGATCAAACACTTGTTTAAATAATTCAAAAAAATTATCATAGGAAATTGTGTGCTCACCACTGCACTCCCATACAGTGCTGGCCCACTTTATTGCTTTGCCAGAGAGAAGACTTTTTGTCTTCTTTTGTTCTTCTGTACCACCCATGAGGGTCGTGAAATACAGTGAACACTGGAGGAAGACCTTGCATTCCAATACCTCTCAGGAGAATTTTTCAGGCCAAGGAACCATCGTGGCAGTATTCGTGGAGGACGCTGGATGTGTCAGGAGGGCCTGTGAGACAGCAGCTGTTAGTTGTGACATTCATTTGTTCAATTCACTTAACATCTGCTGGTGTTCTCCCAACAGTTGTCCCTGCACATTAAGAGCAGTTTGCTTTGCCTCCTCTGCTGCATCCATTATGGTGAAGTATCCTGACAGGGTGCAGGCACTTATGGAGGCAGACACAGGGGAGAGTGGGTGCATCGCAAACTGGCAGCCAAATCCAAATCGTGCAATGAAAGACAAGGTCAGGGTCAGGCAATGTACAGTTTATCAGAGACTAGGCGAAGGTCAAGGTTGGAAATAAACAGAAATGAGGTCAAAGTCACAGGAATACAGGAACAAGGAATAATGGCTTGGTATGGTCAGGTGGGAAACACTGAGCGATACTTCACAAGGTGTGTTTGTGTTTGCAGTGCTTAAATAGGGGAGCTGATTACTGGGAAATGGGAAACAGGTGTGCCCTAGTATTTTGGAGGGGAGGGGTGCTGTGGTGCTTGGGAATTGTAGTCCATAGCAGACACATTTGGAGGCTGCTCTGAACTTAAATCTTCAGCGCTATTAGTGACATTTTGTTACCTAAAATTAATCTAATTATTTTTGAAAAAAAAAACCAAGTCATTGTGTTATATTGAGTGTTTACTGATAATTCTAAGACCTGATTGGGCATCTCTTCCATCTATATAATTATTGTGCTACAATTATAATTGCATTTTTAAAAAGGACCCAGAGGGAGGGATTGCCTTCCTAGAGTATGAGGGCAGGCTGAAATCATATAGACCGACCTAACAATGATATGTTCTAAACAGTGCATGTTATAGTTTAGAAAATTCTGTCAAAGCAGAAAAAAAAGAAACACCAGTTACCATATTACTTCATTTATGTATATTCAGTGATGGTTTAGTCATCAAGCCTTACTTCAATTCTAAATATTCAGTTTCTGACATTTTATATTTAGCAAATTAGAACTATTTGGTCCTTCAACTGAGCAGTGGAATCAGGAGCCAAAAAACAAGTGAGGGAAACAGTTTAAAGTATGTTACTTTTCATCCATTCATTCATTCCTCTTCAGCAACCACTCCATCCTGATCAGGGTCACAACAAATTTGAAACCCATCCCGGTGAACACTGGACAGGAGAATTAACCCCAGGCCCTCATGTTACACTATGCAGACATCCATTCCCCAAAGACCTGGATGAATCATACTCAAACACAGTGAGAACATGTGACACTTCATACCGACAGTAACCCGAGTTCAAGAGACCCTGGGGCTGTGAGGAGGGAATGCTACTGCCTTGTACCCAGTGTTCCTGTGACCTTGAATTGTAAGTATAAAGTCATCACTGTGGCTGAATGAACAAATAAATTAATATTTCTCACAAATCACTGCAGTGTGATTATAAGATTCCAGGGTAGCATCTCTTGGTTTTTGATGCTTGGAACCAAAGGCATCCTTCAAAGTGACATTATACGTAGAAAGAACCACAGTCACTCAAAGAGAGGATAGGTGGTAGCTGGCTGGATTCCAGTGGGTGTGTCAGTGAGAACACAGAAGTCTAGTCGGGTCAAGTCCTTCGAGTATCTGTTTATTAGAGTTGTGTGTGTGTGTGTGTGTGTGTGTGTGTGTGTGTTTTATCGCTGAATTAAATGATATCAATACATAAAAAAATTAAAGGAAATAAACTTAAACAAAGTCAGAAAAATACATTAGATCATTATTCGTACCAGCACCATAATTATAATAAAGACATACATACATACATACATACATACATACATACATACATACATACATACATACATACATACATAACCATAAATATATGTTTATTCTATATATGCAAGATGAAAACCCACATGCATGCAATGCTGATTAGATCAACATGATGCATGAACTCCTAATTCATTCAACATAAACAGAGAGAAATGAGAGGAAACACAGAGGGATACAGTGAACATTAAACTTCCAAATAGTCACTTTGGGGATGTCTGTGTGGGCTCTGACTTGTAAAGAGCTGGGAGCATCTGCTGCATATTTTCAAAGGACAGGGATGCGGTGTGAAGAAGTTTAGGAAGCAAATTGCTGGTGACCACAGGAAAGGGGAGATATAATGACACCCAGACACAGCAACCTGAGGCAACCAAATAAAAGTTAATGACAGCCAACAAGTGAGCAAACCTATACTGTATAGATCACAGACTGTATATGGATGGTTCTTAGACTACAAGCACTTTCATGTCCTTGGGTCTTATTTTTAAAAATACATATAATTTTGGACAATTTTATCTGTTTGATAAATTAACAATAAGACCAAAACACTGTCCATTATGATTTTTCCCTACTTTTCAACATCTTTGTAGGCTTCAGTATCACTGTTTTTCTCTTGTCCCACATCCAGACTTCTAAAATCCAAGCATGAAAATAAAGCTTAAAAAGTATGATTTATCTGGAAACTTTTGTTGTACATAAACAAAGTAAAAGTCAAGTAATAAAAAAAAGTATTTAATGTGAGACAGTTGCCAACATTATTTTTACACAGAATATAGCTGGCACACAGTATCACTGTCATTTCCATTACAGCAATGTAATTTCCCGTTAAAGAGTCTGCATGGGAGATTGTTTAGGTGGTTGCTATGGAAATGGACAGTGACAACAGAGCACATGTCTGATATGGAGCAGATGTACATTTTCATGTACAACTATTGAAGAAAAATCAAAGTATTGCTTAAGCAGATAATGTTTTTATTGTATGTCATTTCCAAACATACTGTACTTTCATGAAAGTTTGTAAGAAGAGAGATTGTTTTTGAGTTAAATAAGTGTATTTTGCATGCATCATATGCTAGCTATCAAATCATAGCTAATATGTCAAACTACCTTGCAGTTTTTCCACAAAATACTGTAGAAATGTCATTTCCATTACACTGCCCTGTGGTGGAAAATTTATTCTTACTTACTTACTTACTTACTTACTTACTTATTTGGCTCCCCATTAGCTTCCATAAAATGGTTGCTAGTTTTCCTGGGGTCCACTCAAAAGCAATAACAATCAATTAAAAGGAATAATATAAAAATGATACTGTCTCAAAAACAAGAAAAGATAAGAGTGTGGTGGAAATGACGTCAAAAGTGCTCTTAGTTGATGAAACTCCCATATATAATATTATATAATCCCTAATTCTGTTTGAAGGTGAACTACAGTCCTTCACTGTAACCACAAAGTGTTCTCACAAACATACAAAAAGCTGTCAGGAGAGCTGTGAGCTGTTTCGCCAGACACTTATTTAAAAGTTTATTGGATGAGGATGGAGCCTACGTTAATTTAAATCATATGAGAGTGAGTTTCTTGGCTGGGCCGTACTTTTATCCGGTTTCAGCAGCTGAGGTGAATGTTTACACCGTGGGAGTTGTGGAATTCAGACCAAGTAGGCTCACTTTAGACTCCACTCCTGCCGGTTTTTCTGCGTTATATTTTCGAAACTGCTTGTATCATCTAACATGCTGTTTTCATTAACTTCGGCGTGAATGAGATTCAGTGCGTGGGAGTTTTCTGCCTCATATCCGAGAAGTTACATGAACAGTGAGGTTTAAAAAAACAACAACAAAAAAAAAACCCAACAACCATCGCCCGTCCTGCCTGTCTCTCTCACTCACTCACTCACTCACTCAAAGCTAAAGTATTTATATGGAGGCGGGCCACCATCAGTCTCTCACTCCCAGCCCAAACCATTCACGTAAACGGGGGCAGCGCTTCAGCCAGACCCCCCTTTATCTGTGTAAATATTTGAGAGGGAGTCTCATTGCTCGAAACATCTGTGTGTGTGTGAAGTGTTTGAGGTAACTTCTCATCACCATGAGTTTGTTTTCAGCGGTCCACTGTGTGGTGCTCATCTCGCTGTGTGGGACTCTTGCAAAGCACCAAGCCAACGGTAAGTTTAGGAGACTTCAGTTTTTATGGTCAGGAATATTTTTGTTAGGGATAATGTAAGTGAAATCAAGTCATTTACCTTCCATTCATCCAGTGATGATTTATATAAGTGATGGAGAACACAGTGTACTGAAAACAATATACTGTTCTGAGAGATAGACCCACCTGTCAGGTGCAAGGAGAACAACCCTGTGAGGTGTTTTCTCATTTTTACATTTATCACCAAAAAATACTGAACTCTAAAAGTATTGTTTTGACTTTTATTCTGTTTATTTGTGCCCTGAAGGACGGTTCATTTTGTTCTTTTCATAAGATGACTCTGAAGCATAGCCCACCAATAAATGTTCATAAATGCCATGGCTTTTATAAGGTTGTATAAGGATTATCAGGTGGTACTTGAAGTGTACTTGTGAGGCAATATACTATAACCACTGTAATCAACCTCATTGTATAAGAAACCTTACTTCTGAACAAGTAGGCTTCACATGCAGTTTTCTAAATGGCAAAATATTTCATAACTCATTATGAACCCAAATGCATCATTTGAAGGGCCTGACTTCAGTTTGGTACAATATTTTGCATCCTTTCTGATTCTTGCATCTGTTTTACAAGTTATTGACACACATTTGAAGAGAACAACTCTCTGAAATATTTGGCAAACTCAATAGAAAATAGTTTGAAAAGATGTTTACCAAAACCCTCCAGCTCTCCAGACCTGATTTGAAGAAGGCAGAGTTATTCTCAGAAAGAATGGGCAAAAACTGGCCAAGCAATCACGCAGTTATAACAGATATGTCAGGAGGTATTATTACAAGTGAAAGGATCCAAATGCTGCTCATAGGATACCCCAAAATGTTTATGAAGGCAAACTTTTAGGGGCAGACAGGTTAATCAAGAATATTTATATCACATTCCGAATGGGAAATGCAAACGCTTGAACTGATAGCATCTTGTTTTCTCTATTAATACAACACAGATGATTTGACCATTTTGTTATTTGTGATAACGAAGGAACATCTGTCTTACATTTTGCATAAGGGTGTGCAAAATTTTCCACTCATTCAGACCAGTTCTGTGGACTGTGTTATATCGTAATGTTGGCAATGGTAAATTAACTGCACAGTCGAAAATGAGCAGTGCATAGAAGCATGAAGTGACAGTATAAATGTCTCTCTCTGTCTCCTTGTGCGTGCATACAGCGGGCATGTGCTGGCTGCAGCAGGGCCAAGAGCAGCGCTGTGACATGGTGCTTATGCGTGGTGTGAGCAAGGAGGAGTGCTGTGCTGGAGGCCGTTTGGACACGGCCTGGTCCAACACCAGCCTCCCCATCAACGAGGTCAGTCTGCTGGGCTTCCTGGGCATCGTGTCCTGCAAACCCTGCAAAGGTACATACATTTTTACATAAATCCCTGAAATGTATTTACTCTTGTGAGGATGTGACCTTGTATGGTTTTATTTCTCACCTGTTAGATGTCTAAATTTACATTAATTTGATTGGCAGACATTTTTTAAATCCAAAGTGACTTACATCTGAGACAGAATTCAATAGATATATGGCTGACCATTTGCAGAATAAGGTCCTAACAGCGCAAGTCAGCAATACATAACATGGGCCACTACTGTGTCTAAAGAACACTACATATATATATTTTTTTTCAATTACATCACCTAAACCTCTTCTAAGTTTAAATAAGCATAATACAACTTCATAAGAGATGGGCCAGACTTTGCTTACCAGGCACTGCACAGCTATGAACTGTAACAAGGAAGATTTGTTTTTCATCCCACATAACACCATGAAGATTAGCCCAGTAACCATTTTCTTAGAAAGGCTGGAACAGTGTGTCCGTTAAGCTCTGTAAAGGAACCGTAAGTGTTTCAGAGGTCATCATGGATCAAGGTGTTTCTATGGTGATGGTGGAAAGAGGGAACTAAAGGAAAGAAGATTATGGGGGAAGTGTTTCATCCTCAGACACACCATGGTCCAAGGTGAATCTGGGTCTCTTGACTGGGCTCTTTAAATTTTGTTCCTGCTCATATTTTTAAAAAAAAAGCTTCTTATGGATTTCAGCCAGATGTCTTGTCTAACCCCATCCAGCTGTTTGAGTACAGTCCACTATTGTAAGCCTTGGCCAGGTATGCAGGTTACTCAAGACATTGTAAGTGTCTTCAGGGACTGCCAAGACACCAAGATTATCAGGAATTTTAGCCTAGGAATAAATCTTTTAAACAGACAAAAAGTGATATTATGTACTTTGTTTCATAGCCCATGCTGAAGATCAACAGGTGCCAAACTGCAGCTGTACATGTACTGCTCATGAGTTAAAGGAAATGTGTTTGATATAATAAGTTCTCTTCTTCTACCCTTCCCTCTCCTTCTCACTCTTTCCAAGTGCTTATTGGAAAGCAGTGTTGTTTTGCCTTCCTCCCGCAGAAATGACCGAATTCCAGCTCACCGCAGAGAGAAATGGCTGCCACATGCTCAAGATGTCTGGTCCTCATAAACCTAGAACACAATCAGTGCCATTAGATACATCCAAAAAAAAAAAAAGCAAAGGAAAAAGAGAAAGTTGATTTTATTGTCTGTTCCAGAATTCTTCTCTTCCATTCCCATAAAAGTGTATGGACTACTGGACCTTTTCTTCTATATATTCCAGATGGTCCACCTCATACTTTCTGACTAACTTAATCTGTACTTTTCCTTACATTATAATGTCAGAGGTGGTCACTGGAGCATCCAATTCCTGAATGGTTGCCTAATCTAACTGAGATCATGCCTTAAACAAAGCAGAGAAGGAATGCTGGGATTTCCAGAGTAGGCAGCTGTATCTGGTTGTGCTGTATGTGATTTCGTGACTTCTCAGAAGACAGGATATTAAAGAGTGTTTTTGATGGCCAGGTATTTCAGGACCTTGAAATGTGTCAACACTCATTTCACAGAGGACATGAGTGAGATTGTTGGATGCTGTGCTGTAGCTACAGTACATTGGTGCTTTATGTGTTCCCAACTATATGCACTACAGTGACAGCAACTGTGATGACATTAAGATGATGATGTGATCAGGAAGAATTATTATTTCTTTTGTATAACAGTTTGAGCAACATACATTGTCCCAAAGCAGTTTTTTTTTTTTTAGAAATCTGGATGTGGATTTGGATTCCTAATAAGCAATCCAAAGGCAACATGAGGAAGAAACCTTGAGACTCTGGATAATTGGATTATAAATCATTACAGTTCACAGATGTAGAAGAATAAAGACGAATAATGCTAAGTGTTGAAAGTATGAGCATATTGTAAATAAGAGTCCTGAGATGAGTCTTTATGATTACAGGAGCATGGCTTGAGTACAAATCTACAGTATCCAGCTGAAATCTGTTCATACAAGGGGGAATCTTGGGCACACATTGTTTTGGGGAATTGAATTCAGGGTGTCTGTATGGAATCATCCACAGCTATACTCTATCAAAATGGTCATGCCATCTAATAGATGATTTTGAGTTCTGAGTGCTTTAATATTGTAGGAAATGCTAAGGAATGATTTTTAAAATTCCTATCTTAATTCCCTGTTTCTCACAGAGACATGTGAAGGGGTGAAGTGCGGCTCAGGGAAGGTGTGTAGGATGAAGGGTAATCGTCCTCAGTGTATCTGCTCCCCAGACTGTTCCAACATCTCCAGAAAGCTTGCCATCTGTGGGAGCGATGGCACCACGTATAAAGACGAGTGTGCCCTCCTGATGGCCCGCTGCAAAGGCCACCCTGACCTTGAGATCATGTACCAAGGAGAGTGCAAAAGTGAGTTGTTTGGAATGTTTCCCTTAGGTTTTGGAGTCTTTTACTGAACTGGCTTTTAATGAATTGTCTATAATAAACTAAACTCAGGACTCATCACGTTTGTTCTCAGAGTCGTGCTCTAATGTGGTGTGCCCTGGCACCCACACCTGCGTGACAGACCAGACCAACAGTGCCCACTGTGTGATGTGTCGCACAGCTCAGTGCCCAATGCCCCTGCCCAGTGATCAGACCATCTGCGGCAATGATAACATCACCTACCCAAGTGCCTGCCATTTGCGTCGTGCCACCTGCTTCTTTGGCCGCTCCATAGGAGTGCGCCATTACGGCCACTGCAGGAGTAAGGACTAAACACCTGTGGATTAAACACCTTCCATATATGGTAGAGCAGATCATATCAGGGGTGCAAAGATATTTAAAACAGGGGGTTTTTACATATGAAGAGTAAACATAGTTGTTTACTCTTAGTTATATTGTGTTGTGTTTTTATTGGACAAACTACAGAATCCTGAGACCAATCTGTGAATGTCTGAGCAATGAAATTCCAGAAGTTTCCCTAAACAAATAATTGCATCCTTGGACTGTACATGACTTTGTCATACTGTTCCACCCCTGGGTCTAAAGTCTACTTCTACAATGGAGCAACTCGAGATGAGGGGTTTTCTTCTGTGCATGGTTTTAATTCAATAATTGGCATTACTGTAATAATCAGTGTTCTGTTTTTTGCTGTCTTTCAGGTAAAGAAGGTAGTGAGGAGAATTCGCTCTTTTAGGGATCTTGGCTTTGCATGAGACCAGCTTGTACATCTGATGACAGCACAGTTTATATGAGCAAGTTGTAACCTCCTGGCAGATTCATCCATTCTGTTAAATGAAGCGCTAGATGCATGCAGTACATACTTCAAGAGTAATGTGCACCTCTCTTGCTCTCTGGTATGGTAGCTTAACAAATGAAAGATTTGAAGAGATAAACTGTTGTTCGATTTGGACCTGACCATGTGCATATTGTAAATACATTACTGCTCTTATTTATTGGAGAAAACTGCTTCTCCAAACATTTTTTTTATTTATAGTTCCTTTCATTTGAGCTGCATATTCCCAGATCGGCTGCTTTCAAATTGATATTTATTGTGTTTTCATGTACAGACCAGTTAGAGTATAATACTAACTCATGTAAAAATTAGGTCACACTTTAATGTAATGATATGCCTTGCTATGTGGCTTACTATAAAGATAAATCATATTATAGCATTGTTTAAAATTTCTATTGCAAAGCTGTCCCTAAGTTTCTTCGAGAAATGTACCCAGATGCGCCTCTTTCAGAAACCCATGCCCCAGGAGAGGCGGCGTTATTACACACTCTGGAGACTATTTATTACAGAAATAAAGCCAAAGTTGGAGTGTATGTGCTGCTCGAGTTCTGCTCCTTCATGTCTGGAGGTTAAAGAGTTTGCAGACATAGAACTAGAGCTTCTAAGCCTGATGCTATGCCACTTGCACGAAAGCTTCTTTGGCATGAAACCTGAAACAAGCTGCCCACTGAGCAATGAAACTACCATCTACAGGCATTGTATTTTTTCAATCTAATGGCATTGTATTTTTTTATGAGAAGGCTGGGTCAGTCCAAAAAATGTTCAGTCCATTGTACTCTTTTATGGTTCTGGCATTATTACTGTGTGAGTGTGCACATTTGTGAAGTACTTGAGTGCATTATTTTTGTAATGCAATCCATTTTTTTTTTTTTTTGAACAGTGATGTTACTGAACCTCCACATAAGTACTATGGTAACCTGTTATGTTTTGGAAATAAATGACAGGACAGTGATGTTGGCCTACTCATTAAAAGTTGTGTACAAACCAAATTTTTATGAACCACATATATATCCTTGTAAATATATTTTTCTTTTTGCAATCCTTGTGTATCTACTGTGAAATTTCTTAATGTATCGACTTATTTTTGTATTTTAATACTGACATTTTAACTCTGATTAAAAGAGATTTCTTGATTCGCTTGTTATGTGTAATCCGCATTCATAGTTCAGAATTGTCAGTGACATTTAAGTAAGTTTTGTATGAAACCAAGACTATGCAATGGTACTTTTGCGTGACTACAGCCAATTTTCAATTTTCCTACTGATAGACACAGAGACTAAATGACACTCAAACATAACAGCGACTACTAATTAAATGTTTTCGTGGCAGGATCCACCATAGTCCATCACTTTCTGAAAGCCACAGTACTCCAGCTGGGAGTTAACGCATCGTTTACAGCTTTCAGCATCAACAAAGGCGAACCGCAGAGATTTCCCCTGAGGTTTGGGCTTAAGGACTTTCAGAGCCTTGGCTCTGACCAAATGAAATCCAGTGATTCTATACACAGTCCAGTGATAGTGCAATAAAATGCCATGACCCTTTGAGGTTCTCTGTGGGTGAGGTGAGACACCAGAAGACCGCTAACTCATTTTCCGGTATGAAATAACGCACTTATTTTTAAAATTTCATTTATTTATTTATTTAATTAATTTATTTATTATTAAAACCTTCAGCCTGGAGAGGAAAGAGGCACTCCCGGCTGCATGCCGCATCTGGTTTAACTTTGGAAGATGTTTATATTCCAATTCAAGCATCATTTTATAACGGTGGGACTAGAATTAAATGTTTGCTCAAACAGACCATAACAATTCTGTACCCCCCAAAAAAAGTTGTTTTCTGTAGTGCCTCCCTGTTGTTTTGTGGGCCTGTTGCTTTCCTCTGCAGTTCTCACGATTGCTTTAAGCTCTTTGTCTGAGTGGCACTGAGAAGTTGTTGATTGATCTCAAACTCTCATATTCAAGCATCCATACAATGAGTGAGTTTATTCACATTCTTCTTTCTTAGATAGAAATTTAAGAACACTAAAATGGTAATGTTAAGTTCTAAACTACTGGATTATATTCTAATCTGATAGAACAGGTTTAAGATCTCAGATTGGATCTCATCTTATGAGAAAGTTCCTCCAAAGAAGAACTATCTAGAGGGATAGGTTTACCACATGCCATAAAATTAAAGTACGTAAATGGTTTCTATTCTAGAAGAATTCAGTCTCCTGGACAGCAGATCTCAGGTGAACTTAGATGAAAAAGCCTTTATCTGTCACACATACACTCAAGCACAGTGAAATTCTTCTTCTCTGTGTAACCCATCTGAAGCAGTGAACACACACATGCACACACAAACATACCCAGAGCAGTGGGCAGCTATGCTACAGTGTCTAGGGAGCAGTTGGGGGTTAGATGCCTTGCTCAAGGGCACTTCAGCTATGATACAGACGGAGGGGAAAGTGCTATTCATTTACTCAACTCCCCTCACATTTTTCCTGCCAATCCTGGGAATTGAACCTGCAACCCTTTGGGCCCAAGGCTACTTCTCTAACCTTCAGGTCCTGACTGCTTACTGGGAATTTCATCTGTTCCCAGCAAGCATCATGCATCAACTGCAAATTCAATATTGCCTCTTATGATGTAAAGAAAGTAAACTTTAGAAAGACTGTATGATTTCATTCCCTAATTGGAACTGCACCATTAAACTTTTTTTTTCTCTTTTAGGACCTAATGGTTTTAATTGCTTCCCAGGCACTACTCATTTTTCTTGTGTTTTATAGATCCAGAATATATTCAGTATGTAAATAAATAGCATTTGCGTTCTCAAATTTGCATTTAATCATTCAGTAAACACTCTTGTCCACATTTAGTACATTTAGTCTATACCTAAAAAAAAGTTCATTCAAACCATAGTAAGGACCTGAGCAGATGTGTAAATAATAAATGCCAGTGTAAAAAGTATATACAGTATATATAAAAAATGGGGGGAAATAAGGATGTTTTAACCTAGATACTGTCTGGGAGTGGCAACAATGGCTCAGAGATTAAGCCTCTGAGAAAGCTATTTAACCATCTACAGCAGTGAATAAAACCATCTGTCTACTGAACAAATGAAAATGTCTGAAGAGGTACATCTTATGACCACTGTAAAAAGAATAGAGACACTGAGTTCAGTGGTGCTTTGAACAGGAGACCTTGTCACAAAGCAGCTTTACAGAAATCTGGATGTAGATTTATATTTAGGTCCCTAATGAGCAAGCCAGAGACTACAGTGACAAAGAAAAACTACCTGATACAACATGAGGAATAAACCTGGAGAGGAACCAGACTCAAAAGGGAACCTTCTGCTTCTCTGATCATGGATACTGGGATTAAAATCATTATTCATCCACAATTTTATACTGTAATGTCAAAAATAAGTGCGTTGAAAGTATGTGCAGAATGAGCATCACATTCTTTGTAATCATAGCAGCAGTTCTTAGGTACAAGTCAACAGTATCCAGGTGAGATTAGCCACTGAAGAAACGGTGAGACTTGGGGATAACTTTGGTTGTTTGGACTGATTTTCCTCCTTGAGTCAGTCAAAATCCCTTCCCACGCCATGTGGCGCATAAGGCGGCACCGATCTCCGTAGCCTCTTGCCTATTACATACTGTAGCTAGGGTTACAGTAGGGAGCTAGTCCTCTGGTAACTATGAGAGTTTGACTCCCTACTCGCATCTATATTGCAGCGTGCCCTGCCAGATGACAGTAGGTACCATTTTTATGATGGTCTTTGGTATGACCCGACTGTGAGTAGAACTTACGATCTCCCGATTGAGAGGCAGACACGCTAACCACTAGGCCAACTCGCAGTTCCTTGAATAAATTAATAATAATTTTCCTTAATAAAAAAATTAATATGCATTCCAAGTATGTATACATCTCAGAGAAGGTCAAGCCATGTGCTCTGAAGTTGAAGACCTGATGTGGTGTATGGGTGTGTAGTTCTAAAGAAGGGGACATGGTTCAGAACAATGGAGTCAGTGGAGAACAGGTATCCATGAATACATAATCAATCCATCATATATCAGCACTTTCCTTGTTTCTTGTAGGCTATAGTACCGAATAATTACAGATCACAGAATTCCATTAAATCACTATTGAAGTGCCAGTGAAATCAAATTTTTTGTATCTTGGTATTAGAAACAAACCAGTATATATGGAAAATATGGCAAACAATTTGTTTTGTAGCTATTCTTGCTGTTACTTTTACGGTTTGTCATTTCTGGGAAAATGGTTAAAAAATCTGATGACTCTGATGGTCTGATGCACTTATTGCCTTTCCAAACCATCCCTTGTGTGTTAGAGTTTACATGTCTGTGTATCAAAATCTTGATCTTGGTTCACATCCAACTTCATGTCAAAAACATTGTGGGCTGCACTGGCTCTGACTATCAAAAGCACTACAACTCATAGTTAGTGTACAGCTAAGGTAATGACAATGCCCTCATCCACAGGGTATGAGGGCTCACTGAATGCTTTGATGAGTGTAAATGATGTAAATCATATGCCTTCACATTCACCAGATCTCAATGCAGCTGAACAACTATGGGAGTTTTTGGACCAATGTGTTAGACAGTGCTCTCCACCAGCATCATAACACACAGATTAACAGAGGAAATTACTTTTAGAAGTGTTTATCCCTGCAGTACAGTTCCAGAGACATGTAGAATCTAGGAGGAGCACTGAAGCAGTTTTGGCAGATTGTGATGGTGCAACACCTTCAGCCTGGTATGCACGTCTGCATTAACATATTAATATATATTTGCACTTTTGAGTGTTTGCTTTGTAATGCAAAGAGGAGGATCATGGGTAAACATGGGATGCAAGAGGCACAGAGACATGCTTCCATGTGGTAGTTGTGTGTATCTGCGGTGCATAAGTAAATAAGACACTTTATGTTGGGTTTTACTTTAATTTGTCATTCATTTGGATATATATGATGGAGATCCACAGATAATTGGGCACATAAAAAGAATGTACATGGCTGAAATAAAAGACAGAATGCAAGCAGATTACTACAATAAGAATTTTTAGATTTTAAGTTTAAAGACTCAACATCCACAGGGCATTTACAAAGATCTACAACTGCAAATCAGGATAATTAAAAATGATTGAAATGTTTAAAAACAATGTTTTTCAAAGAAAGAAACAAGGGGATTTAGATATTTCACCCTCTACATTGCATGATATCATTAAACAATTCAAAGAATATGGAGGAATATCGGTGCATAAAGGGCAAGGGCACAAGCCTAAGCTGAAGACCCGTGCTCTCTGATCCCTCAGACAGCATCAAGAACTGTCATTCATCTATTGCTGATATAACCACATGGGCCTGGGAATACTTTGGCAACCCTTTGTCAAGCACTACAATATGGAGTGACATCCACAAATACCAGTTGAAACTTTACTGTCCAAAAAAGAAGACTTATGTTAACTGTATCCAGAAGCACCATCTATTTCTCTGGAATCTGAGGTATCTGGGATGGACCATCACACAGTGGAAGTGTGTACAGTGGTGCTTGAAAGTTTGTGAACCCTTTAGAATGTTCTATCGTTCTGCATAAATGTGACCTAAAACATCATCAGATTTTCACACAAGTCCTAAAAGTAGATAAAGAGAACCCAGTTAAACAAAT
>JANZLB010000007.1:34640148-34650953 GCA_026167865.1 Notarius quadriscutis
CTTTGGACTGTGGGGGAAACCGGAGCACCCGGAGGAAACCCATGCAGACACGGGGAGAACATGCAAACTCCACACACCCTGCCAGCCACTGGGCTCGAACCCAGAACCTTCTTGCTGTGAGGCAACCGAGCTAACCACTTACACCACTGTGCCGCCCAATGTTGCCTCCTCACAACTCCAAGGTTCCCTGTTCAACCCAAATTATGGTCTGTGTTGAGAGTTCTCCCCAAATCTGAGTGGGTTTCCTCCCATCTCAAAATAAACTGCCAGTAGGTGGACTGGCTACTCTAAATTGCCTCTAGCTGTAAATGTGTATCTGTGTTATGCCCCACCACTGACTGGCATCCCTTCAAATGAGGCATAAAGTGTTGTGTAGCTCCAGATTTCATTATATCGAAATTGGGAGGAAATAAAAAACTTAGTCATTGAAAATATTGAAACTTTACCTTTAGATAAAGATTGTCTGGTCTTCTGAGCTAGATAATGCAACTAGTTAGCTAATAATGTTTGGTTTGGACCCACCTGACTTTTCAGTATTTTTAAACCTGGTATGCAGAACTACACAATAGCTTTCCTGTCTGGAAGCCGACTGGTGCATCTGGAGGAAATTTCAGACTGCTCAGGCGAGGGAAAATTTGGAGGCACACACTAATGGTGGTATCAACTGGGTACTTGAAGATACCACAGTCACATTCAAAACAACAGAGGTAGAATATACTCCAATTATAAAGGACACGGTAGTGATACAAGTGCTGCAAGAATGTTTCTAGACCAACATATCAGAAAGAAATGAACATACTTCCACACCTTATAAATAAAGGGTTCTAGTAAGTTGTTATTGTTTAGCAAGTGTGACATCTAGTGGTCAGATGCAGTAATTGTCCTGTTAAACTTTATAATCCCATCCTCAGTCAGGGCAGATTTAATTGATAAACTGATAAACTGAGCTGCTAATTATGGTACAGAACATTCTTTCGTCTTCAGTAACCACTTCATGGTGGTTAGGGTGGTGGTGGTTCTAGAGCCTATTCTGGGAACCAGGTAGAAATACATCCCGAGTACTGCAGGGAGACTCTCTCTGCATGGCCGGGGTAAAACATGCACAGAAATGCCACACAGATACCTGAGCTCATGATTGAAATTGGGAACACTGGTACAATGATGGTGGGTTGGGTTTTTTTTTTTCTCTCTTTTTTTTGGGGGGGGGTGGAGTTAGTAAAGAAAGAGGGGAAAAAAAAGACACTTGAAAGACAGACATGATACATTTTTTAAAATCAGTTTAATTAACTGCACACAAATGACAGTATGATGTCATTGAACTTTTTACATGTTTTTCCATTTAAACAGGGACCACTGAATACTTTATTTTCCACAGCCAAATCCATTGAGGACAGGACAGAATTTCACCTATTTATCTTTTCTGAATGTGGCAAAAAAAATAACCCATTAACATTTTTTCCAAGACCACCCACTAGAGCAAATTAGAGGCAATTTGATAAAATATTTTTTTTTATTGGCTTTTAATATCAACATGTAAAAAGACAAAAAGAAAGTTACATTGCAAGCCACTGCCCATGCTATCTTAAGCACTGTAATAAGAAGGGATGTCACCAGTCAACATTCACATCCAAACCCAAAGAACCACATCAGGTCAGACCACAGATTTCAAAAAGCACTGAAACTCAGCAGTTCTTCACCATCGAGAAGCTGAAAGTCAGTCATTTGACTTCATACAAATGAACCTTTATCTATCCAACTCTAACAAATTTAAGTGGAGAATGGAAATCTATTAAAGAAAGTTCTACCAAAAATTATATTCTTTTAAAATATAAAAAAAAAAAGTCAAAATGTGGTCCAGTTGAAGGACAAAAACAGTGTTTAATAGGACAGAACAGGCCAATATGAACATTTTTACTGTACTAAAACCTGGGCATATTGTGGAAGACCATACGCGGACTTGCAAATCAAAACGAAACTGGATTTTTCACCGTTATGGGTTTCAGTTAAGACATCCCCTTGCACTGATAGAATACAGTACTGACACTGTTTTCAAGTTAAAGATGCTTTTTTTGTGGGGGGAGGAGTCAAAAGCAGGCCTGTCACTCAGAGCAGTGAACATTATGCAGTGGTTTCTCTTCCTACTCACTGAGAAGAATTTGCAACCCATGAGCCCCTTCATGCCAAGATTGTACCTGGAGCACAGGTAATATGGTTTACTAATCAAATGACTTGGAAGTTATGAGATAGACTCCGGACCAACACCCCGAGTCTCCTTTCAAGTCGTCAGCCTCCATGTCCTCCTCCAGTACGCTGTTCCACAGTGACTTTAACTGAAGCCTCAAACACCTCCCAGAAAGGTGTTCTGCGATTTGGAGCAAGTCAAACCATTTTCTCATGACATACCCAATGTATAGAGGGCCACATGACTAGCCCACAGGTGAATGGATTACAGACTTGTGACTAGATGCAGCAAAATCTTCCATCTAACCCAGTAATCAGAACCATCGTCCTAACCATATTTTATTCCCTTCCAAAAACTAGCACTGCACGCTTCTCAAACGCCTCAATATGTACAAATAATACAGAAGGTTATTTAAAGACAAAGGATAAACAAATACAGATTTTCGAAGGGGGGGGAGATGAATGTTGCATGTCACACTGATTTCAGATCAGGAGATTAAGTCAACATACCCATCTCATGGGGGAAGAGGGAAGGAGAAAGAAAAAAAAAAAAAAAAAAAGGAGGGTAAAGAGGCACAACCCCACCCACAACCTTTACAGGGCTCACAGTGGAAACAGTCTCCTGTCCATTTCAAACCAAAAGGTCCAATTAAAAATCAGTAGCATAACTGACCTGAAAGGGGGAGAAGGAAAAAGGGGAAAAAAAAGACAAAAACAAACAAAAACTCCACAATTAGGTTGGATGCCTTTATCCCCATTTGAGTTCGTGCAGCCACTGAATTTACTTCAAGTGATTTAAATGGCTGTTTGATTTCTTGGCTTTGTCTGGGCTTCTTTTCAGCTCCATTTCCTTCCCCTGCCCTCCACAAGGTTAAGTCCTCATGAAAGCAGCTCTATTTCACAGCCTTAGTTAGCAATGCCACAAAAGTGAGACTCAAGACTTGCAAACATCTGTTTCAGATACACCATCATCTCCTACTGTACAACATTTACCTGCTGGAACATCAATTTCATGAGTCCTCACTGTTGCAAGTGTTGACTGATGACAATGAGAGCATTCCTTATTTCAGCCGGGAGACAAAGCACAGCGCTCGTGTCTATGAGTGAGCCTGACTGGAAATCCATCACTTGTAAGAAAAGTCAAGAGCTGTTTTAGTGAGACTTCTAAGGGCATGACTTAATGTGACGAATGACTTCTTTCCAGTGTTACTGAGTATTTAAACAAAAAAATAATAATAATAATAATAAAAAGTCATGTTGTCTAGCCTTTCAAGTTGTGGTCAAGTTTGCCTTTAGACTGAGGTAGGTTATCAATTTCCATGGAACAAAAAAGAGGAATAAAGGGGAGACAAATAAATATGAAAAACAAACCCTTACCTTCCAAATCTGACCAAACCATGCATAATTACAAAGACAGCTGATGGTCATTTTGGCTTTTAGATAACAGCTGCTCCACAACATATCTAAACCCAATGGAAATGCCTCTAATTACAGGTCATAAATTTTTAATCCCTACTTGTTTGTTTTTTTTAATCTAGCTTGCAGTTTGTCTCTGTATACACCACTAGTGCTTCCAACCTTATATTGCTGACAACAAATCTTTTTAAGCATCGTCTCACAGAACTCATCTATGGTGAACGCTAAAATGCCTATGGTGACTGTGAGGCTAAGTGGTTTGGGCTGGAAATACAAACTGTGGTGGAGATGGAAGAGAAAGAATCAAGGGTGATAACTCCTCCATAGTTATTTAAAGGGAGAAAACCGTATTAAGATGCTGTGGAGAAGACAGAGGATGGCTTTAGTGGGCATCTATGGATTTCCAGTGGTGTCATGAGGATGCCCACCTGCTCCAGAGGTCAAGAGTTTGTGCATGTTTTCATATGTCTGTATGAATAATTTGGGAAATAGGTTTTAGGAGAGAAAATGATGGGCGCGAGAGGATTTTTCTAGGGCCCACGCCCAAACCCATATCCCCTCTCTCTCTCTCTGTCCGTATCTGCATCCTGTTTCAGTATGCAGTGACGAGATCTTTGTCATAATCGTATCGGCCCCTCTTGGGCGCTGGACTGTCCTGGCTGTCCTCTGTGTCCTCGCTGTCCCCAGCCCCCCCTCCACCCTCTTCTTCATCTGATGAGTCGTCCAGCGTAAGGTCCACCACTGCCCCGCCGCTTGAAGGTCCGCTGGCACCACCTGTGCCTGCTGATGGGCCGCCCGATGCCGACCGTGCCGTCTGGCTTGTACTGCTGTGTGCTGGAGAGTGCCCATTCGTCTCAGGAACGCCTGAAATGAAGAGATAAAGGAAAATGAACCAATCTGATTTTTATGGGATCCAAGATTTAACATTGGAAATTAAGCCAGGAGTTTGCACATTTTTGGAGTCCTCTGACGCCTGCACGGCAAACTGCAACTGCACTGATGAATAAAACTTTCATTGCAACTACAACAGTAAGTTAATTGACATTTTCCCCCCCTTCCTCCAGACTGACCCGACCATCCCTGTTAAAACTACAGACGCCTCACGAGTTGCCTTTTGCTTCTGTTCGAAGTGATATTTATTTGGATCAGAATTTAGCATGTCCAGCAGCATGAAATGAAGACGCTGGTAAGATCTTTTCTGGGGTATCACTGAAAAGTAGTTGTCGATTACAGACTAAGCCTCTGGCCTACAGATAAAAAAGGTTGAGAATTCAAATTCCACCACCAACCAAAACCCTCAGCTGCTCCATGCTGACCCAGCACTCTTGCAATGTGTAAAACTGCTTTTACACGGGCAGTTGTGCTGAAACAAGTTGCCCCAGCATGACTAAACACGATTTATTCCAGAACAATTTAACACCAGTGGGTGCACCTTGTTCCAGGTGCAATTTGTTCCCATTGCAATGCAATCTGTAGCAAGTAGAAGGCCTTATGCATGACCAATACCGTTCATCCAGGTCTTATCATCTAGACAAGACCACTTCACAGCAAATTCAATGGTTAATTCTTCTTGGGTGCTTTTTCCTGTCAAAACATCTCCACCTTTAAACAATGGAGTCAAGCGATTCCCAAACCGAATCACAGGTGATGACTGGACTAAAGCAGTTCTTGCACTCATCCAGTTGTGGGGAGATGCAGATCATATCCCCCCCCCCCCCGAAAATTTAAAATTCGCCTAAAAAGAGCCAACTAAAAGAAAGAGTCAATTCATTTCCTGAATGACATCACTGAGTGAATCAGTTTTCTGGAAGTGAGAGCTGGATTTGCTGCTGAATCCATAAGTGAGCAGCGAGAGGACAATAAAGCAAGTTAAAAGCAAGCTTCCGATGACCGAGTTGTGCACGCGCACTTATTTGCCTGTCTAACCTCCAGTTTGCCACCAATAGAGCGAGCGTGTAAACATGAAGGAAAGCAGGCACAATTTGTTCCCGCTGCCAGTCTAAAAAGCACATAAGGCAGTGGTAGCTCAGGAATTCAAGTTCAGCTCATTATTGGAAAGCTGGGGGGAGTGAAACGGGCCACTCATGTGCAAGACACTTTACCCACAACAGATTTGGATGAAAATTGTAAACCAAAAGGATAAAACATGAATGCAAAAATGCTCTAGTTCAAATTTATTCAGAGCTGCCTTGTCCTGCTTAACACACAAAGGAAAATCTTACATATATCCACAACTGGATACTCTGGAGTGTGGCTGTTTTCCCGCTCCCTGTCTTTTTCCTTGTCATCTTTGATTGGTCTCCATGAGCCATCAGTCAAATACTCAATCTCCTCCACATCCTCAGTCTCCTTCAGGATCTCCGAGAGCAATCTGAAACAGGAAAAAAAAAAAGTTGCTTTTAATTAAGCGTATTTGCTTGTATTGTAGGAAAAGCCATTAGCAACACTCACAGCTTACCCATCAATGGTGAGCAGCTCAAAAGGAGCAGGTTTGTCACACACAGGGCAGGTCCATGTGGGCTTCTTTTCATTCATTTGCAAGAAGAAAACGGCATCAAAACACTGCAAGTGAGCACAGGTAAGCGCTCGACACGGCACTCCCAGACGCATCTTGACCAGCTGAAGGGGCACAGAGATGGTGAGCATATTTCTCCAAAAGACAAAAATTATGCAAAATAGCAGAAGACCCACTTTAAACGATCAACCACACAGATCACTTTTATCAAATGCATCCATTCATATTGTTGAGCCACACTTTCTAAACTTCCTAAGGACTCCCCCCCCCCAAAAAAAGGAACGATTTAACAGAAAGTAGTATTATTACCAAGTTATTCCATCACCCCTTCTAAAATGTTTTTTTTTTTTTAAACAGTCATGCTGCATATGTAGTGTAGATTACAATAAAGATATTGTAAAGCTTTATCCTTTCCTCTAAACTGAAACTAGACACCTTCTGAGCTATGTTTTAAGGAAAAGGGAAGCCAAAGCCTCAAAATCAAGCCAGAGCCACGACATGGAAAAAATCATAGTATCTATGTAATTATATGATTATTACAAATTCTAGAAACACCTTTAGACACCACCGAGGTGGGACGTCTGTAATTACTACATTGACTTAAAAATATTGCCCTAGTTTTGAAGCATGACGACTGCAGTTCAGCTCATTATATTTTGGGAGATGAAACAAAAAAGGAGGACCAAATATATAAAGGACAGAGACATACTGGGCAGATCAGAGACACTCTCAGTCCTGTAGTGGCAATCTCACTCTCCGGATCAAAACGCAGCTTGTCTTGAACTGCAGACAAGCAAAGCACAGTTCAATCTAGGAGGCATTTTTATTTATCAGACTCCTAGCCACAACCAGTAACCAACATAACCTGCTGTATTTATAGGTAAATAAAACTGCTGGTCACGGTAACTTACTGCGTTCACGACATCGCTCGGCACTCTCCACCGAGCAGTGCTTGAGCTGGTTGAAGAGCTCTGCAGATGTGAAGACCCTCACCAGGTACACAGCCACAGAATACCGCTGCAATTAGAAAATAAGTCATTGTGGATACAGTAATGTCAGATGAATAATGGTTTGTGACAAGATATATATGCAAATCATGCTTCAACAGTCTAAAGACAGAGGAGGATAAAAGTTCCCTCCCTCCCTCCCGTACAGTTCCAGTGACATGGAAAATAGAAAATCTATAACAAAGTGCATCATGGTATACATGCGCACATATAATATTTTTACACACACACACCAAATGTTTGGACACACCTAATTCAATGGGTTTTTCTCTTTTTGTTGGAAGATGCTGAAGGCATCAAAACTATGAAATTAAAATACTGCACCCCTGCTATAACAACTTGTCGTAAGTTGTTCCACATATAACGAACCAAAGTTTGACTCTCCTGCCTTTAGGGACAATGAGTCTTCAAAAACCCTCAATGAACCATGCATTCCTCTTCCCACCAGAGACAAACAATAAGTAATCTGACTTCATGTTAAAACTTATCACGTTGTCTGTTGTCACCCAAATGAGGATGGGTTCCCTTTTGAGTCTGGTTCCTCTTGAGGTTTCTTTCTCATGTCGTCTGAGGGAGTTTTTCCTCGCCACGGTTGCCACAGGCTTACTCATTGGGGATAGGTTAGGGATAAAATTGGCTCACGTTTAAAGTGATTTAAATTCTGTAAAGCTGCTTTGCGACAATGTCTATTGTTAAAAGCGCTATACAAATAAACTTGACTTAATCAAGTCCACAGTCAAGTCAACAACGTGTTAACTCCAGAAAACAAAAGGCTTCATGAGCCTCAACTGGGTGTCAATCACAAACAATGATCAATAAAAGGATGAAATGACCGCTGACGATCTGTGATTTGCAACACGTGACGGAACCGAATTGTGAAGATTTAGAAAACTGAGCGAGTCAGTGGGTGGACAAAGACGACGATACGCTGTAACCTCAGTCGTTTCCAAAACAGACGAAGAAGTCAGTCATCGCCTCCGTTCATGATCCTTTAACTCGGTCGATGAACTGCAATCGTGACTCAGACATTTAAGTCAATGAAGAAAAAGAAGTCCAGGATTACAAGTTTTTCAGCAAGTAAAACTGATGGGACACTCGTGTCCTACTGTAATAGCTTATACTGTATGCTGGGGCAATGAGCAACAGGCACAACAGGTCAAGGTGCATTTTTTCTTGACTATCAGTTTTTAATGACTAGGTTTCTCACACACACAATGTGTTGGGGAAACACAGCCCCACCCCACCCCCTCTCGTTACTGGCCATCTGAAAAGGCACACGGACACAATAGATAGCTAGTAATTCAACACAGGTGTAACTCATCACGTTACCCGCTGTTTCAACCTGACTCCTCGCCATTCACAACCAGCACTTGACCACACCCTCGCTGCCACACGTACTTTTACTAACCAAGTTTAGTATTCGGATTATTTTTCACAACACTGAAGAGTGACTCATTTCCTTTACTTCGTAAATATGGAAGTGAATTAAGTGTAAACAAATTAAATACAACCAATCTGGTTTTACATAAGCAAGTCCATTTCAGTATTACAAACTTTTCAGTATAACGAACTATTTGGACGTCCCCTGAGGAGTTCATTATAACGGGGTTGCAGTGCATGTAGTAAACAAAAGCAAAAACATTGTGCATTTAAGATTCTTCAAAGTAGCTTTGATGACACTATTGGCATTATGTTAACCAGCTTCATGAGGTAGTCACCTGGAATGCTTTTCCAGCAGTCTTGAAGGAGTTCCCAGACAACGTTGAGCACTTGTTGGCTGCGTTTATTTCACTCTGCAGTCCAATTCATCCCAAACCACCTCAGCTGGGTTTAGGTCAGGTGATTGTAGAAGCCTGATCTTCTGATGTAGCTCTCCTTCAATGTTAAACAGCCCTTACATTAGCCTGGAGGCGAGTTTTGGGTCATTGCCCTGTAGAAAAACAAATAATGGTTCCACTCAGCGTAAAAACAGATGGGATGGTATGGTATGTCGCTGCAGAATGCTGTAGTAGTGATGCTGGTTACGTGTGCCTTCGATTTTGAATAAATTGCCAACAAGATCACCAGCAAGGCATCCCAACACAATCGGACCTCCTCCTCCAGGGTGGAAACCACGCATGCAGATCCCATAAGTTCCCCTTTTCTGCATCTCACAAAGGCACAGCGGCTGGAACCAAAAATCTCAAATTTGGACTCATCAGATCAAAATCTCTCCAAAGTACTTTCCACTGGTCTAATGTCCATTCCTTAGGCTTCTTTGCCCAAGCAATTCTCTTCTTCTTACTGGCCTCCCTCAACAGTGGTTTCTTTACAGCATTTTGAGCGTGACGGCCTCATTCACGCAGTCTCCTCCAAACAGTTGATGTTGAAATGTGTCTGCTACTTGAACTCTGAAGCATTTCATGTCGGTTCTAATCTGAGGCGCTGTTAATTGGCGATTTCTGAGGTTGGGAACTCTAATGAACTTATTCCTTTGCAGCAGAGGTAAGTCCCGGTCTTCCTTTCCGGGGACGGTCCTCACAAGAGCCAGTTTCATCATAGCGTTTGATTTTTTTTTTTTTTTAAACTGCACTTGAAGATGCATTCAAAGTTCTTGCAATTCTTCCAGACTGACTGACCTTCATGTCTTAAAGTAATGATGGATGTCGTTTCTCTTTACTTAGCTGAGCGGTTCTTGACATAATATGGATTACTACAGTTGTGTAGCGGGGCTATTTACCGTATTTTTGTTATTTAATATTTACTGGTTGATCTCAAACGCATTAAGAAATTGCACTAATTACCTTTTGACGAGGCACCTGTTAATTGAAAATCATTCCAGGTGACTCCCTCATGAAGCTGGTTAAGATAATGACAATAGTGTGCAAAGCGTCATCAAGGTAAACGCTGGCTACTTTGAGGAATCTAAAATATGAAACATGCTTTGTTTTTTTTAAACACTTTTTTTTTTGTTTGCAACATAATTCCATATATTTTTCACATGTTATTTCATAGTTTTGATGTCTTCAGTATTGTTCTAAAATGTAGAAAAGAGTCAAAATACAGAAAAACATCTGAATGAGTCGGGGTGTACAAACTTTTGACTGGTACTGTATATATTTTCATGTGATAGGCAGCTATTTTTAAAAGCAGTAATGTGACACACCTCGATGTTGTAACGACAGCATGCACTATATCGTGGGGAAGCCATGGCCTAATGGCTAGAGAAGCAGATTTGAGGCCAAAAGGTTGCTGGTTTGATTCCCTGGACCAGTAGGAATAGCTGAAGTGCCCTTGAGCAAGGCACCTGCTCCCCAGGCTGCTCTGGGTACATTGTATGTTGCTCTGGAAAAGAGCATCTGCTAAATGCCTGTAATGCACTACTGTTCAGAAAATCTACCACCTGCTGCACTACACACATCAGCTGAGGTGATCTAAATGATGGTATAATGGTTTTACTTTTCAGAATAACAGTAAGTTCCGTACAGATGTGTTAACTCTCTTGCTTACTATGCTCAGTAAAATAAAGACACGAGCCAGATAACAACTTCCTGACAGTATACTAAACTAACCACATACTCATTCATTTCCATCCATCCATCCATCCATTATCTCTAGCCGCTTATTCTCTCCTACAGGGTCGCAGGCAAGCTGGAGCCTATCCCAGCTGACTACGGGCGAAAGGCGGGGTACACCCTGGACAAGTC
>JANZLB010000007.1:35024262-35036170 GCA_026167865.1 Notarius quadriscutis
TCCTACATAAACAGAAAATAAGACACTCAGCCACATCCCTAACACCATCATTTACAGTGAAATTATGTAAATAAACAAACATATATATTTTCAGCATTCAAACATGTTATTACAACTGATCCTATATGAACTTAAATAACTTTTTTTAACATATAAATCATAAATTCAATCACGTCCAGTGAATGGCCTACAGCCTCGATTCACCCCGGATACAAACACTCCTCTTTCTCCCCTCTGCGATGTGCATCAATACACAAAATCACACTTTTAGTAATAAGTAATGAACAACATATTACGCCATAACAAGGACTTTTATCATTCGTTGTCACTTACGCCGATCTGCCACTCAGCTCCGTTCGCAGCAAAATAGAGACAGCACGCACACGCACCTGACGATAAGCACCCACTGACAAAGTGCGTTTAACAGTCATACACCCGCTTGTTAGTTCTGTAACACTTTTCTATTGACTTGGATAATTGTTCACTCTGTGATTTACCAGTTTTCAGTAGATTTGTATCTTCACAGTTGACGATTACACTCCATCGCAGTCACTAGTTTCGCGGTCTACAGTATTTCGCGGGTCTGTCAGGTCTCATGGGACTTCCAAGTTCTCGCGAGATTTGCAGTCGCTGGTCTTAAAGTGACAGTCACCTATTTTACTCTCCCAACAAATATACAAAAAGCGCTGTAACCCCAGTTCACTCGGCTACACTTGTATTACTGATATTCTGGGTTATTTTATGGATTGTACAGGATAGGCAAAAATAAGCCTTGGCTTCAACCTATTCCTTTTTCGGTTACAGAGTTTGTTAAAATTTTTTTGTGTGAAAATGTTTAGTGCAAGCATGTGTAATAATTCTGTCAGCTGAGTGCACAAAATTTAAGTTTTGTATTGTAGATTGGTTTATTTCGGTTACATTCATTCATTCATGGTGAGTATGTGCTTATGACAGAAGGAGAGACATAAAAAGACAGTGGGAGAGTGTTCTAAACTTTTTTGTGACCAAGGATTTTAGATTTTATTCTCAATTCTATGTCAAGTTTTCAAAATGTATTCTTTTAATGTACGATTAACTATTATTTGATTTATTTATAGTTCTTTGTTAAACAGTATTTACTGTCAAGTTTTATTCCATTTTACTCCAATATTCGATGAAGCAAAGTCAGTGGACTTCTGTTCCCTTTTCTTTTGATGAGTTGTACATCAACATCCCTCCTGTTACTGGTACAGGTAGATGGTTTTTCACATTTACATGGCAAAAATAAAACATTGTTTTAGCATTGCAGCTTGAATAAAATGCTGAAATTGAACTTATCTGGGTTTGGTTTTAATTGATTTGTATGAACTACAGCACCTTGCCACAAGGGTACCCCTAGAAACTTTGGGCCCTGTGAAAGAATAGAGTATCAGCGATTGCTTGCTTGCTTCTGGCAGTTATTTGGCAACATACGAGCTTACATACTCACAGTGTAACATATTAACAATTGGATTTTAAAATCATTTATTTAAATAATAAATATAAAGTTATTTTTTTCTCTGGTGTCAAATGTGGTCTGAAAAATGTAGCGTGAAGTCTGGAAATTTGAGTATGGAAAAAGTATGGAAATTTGTAATGGAACATGTGAAGGAACCCTGTGTTTCCAAGTTTGCTGTTCAATTTCACCCTTCCTAACCACCAGGAGCCATGGTTTAACACCAGGATTTCTTCTTCTGTGTGGATACATATGCCAAGACCTTAACATAGTCACATAGTGACCATATGATGTAGTATTTTGCAATTAAATCACCCTCATCAATGGCTCTCATTCCAATTATTCTTCTCATCTCATGCAAGGGTTGGATCTTTTTTAATATTCACCTTTTGATGTTTATTAATTTCACCAGTTTGTATAGATATTTATTGAGTTATTATCCCCTATTGGCCGAAAGACCCAAAGGGGGATTATGTTGTGGCACTGTCCCGGGAAGGGTGCTTACCTTCTGAAATCAACTCCTCTCACAATTTTTGGAGAAATTTCATGAAACTTGGCAGGATTCTTTTTTATATGTCAGTACTACACATATTCTAATCTCGTTAAATTTGGTCACATTTTACCAGAGTTACAGCCCTTGATTAACAAAATTATACTTTGACAGTTTCATGAGCATGTGTTTTCCTTCTGAAATCAACTCCTCTCACAATTTGTGGAGGAATTTCACGAAACTTGGCAGAAGCCATTGTTATATGTCGGTATTATGCATATTGTTATTTTGTTCAATTTGGTCGCATTTTACCAGAGTTGTGGCCCTTGATTAACAACCTTTACTTTCACAATTTCACGAAGGTGCGCTTGCCTTCTGACATCAGCTCCTCTCAGTTTTTGGACGAATTTCTCGAAGCTTGGCAAAAGGCCTTGTTATATGATGGCAATACGCATATTGCAATTTAATTCAGTTTGTGAAAATTTTACCAGCGTTTTGACCCTTGATTAAATAACTTTGTGGAAGTTGCCCTGATGTGGGTGGAGTACAGAAGTATGGCAGGCGATTGTTAGTGCTCAGAGACACGTTTATTATTGCTTTTCAGAAAGACACAGTACTTTCAAGACAGGGAGAGTCACAAACACATACACAAACAGTCATGTTCTGGTCCCAACCACCATTCCTCTGTTCTCCTACTCCTTTTATACACCGTCATCACTGCAAGAGGCACACACAGACACACACATTAATTGATGACAGGTGTAGCGATTTGGCCACTCACCTTCCCTGACTCCGCCCTCCATTCACAAACCAATGCTCGGCCACGCCCCCGCGGCCACATACCCCCACCGCCCGACTCAGGCCAGGGAGCCGTCCGGGCTGCAGTGGACACACACACACACACATACATACCTGACGGGACAAGAAGTCCGCCACCACCATTTGCGCCCCTGGCCTGTGAACCACCTCGAATTTGAACTGCTGGAGGATGAGATACCAATGGGTGATCCGTGCATTGGCATCCTTCATACAGTGGAGCCACTGGAGGGGTGCGTGGTCTGAACAGAGGTTGAAAGGGCATCCCAGCAGGTAGTAGGGTGAGGACCGCCCACTTGATAGCCAGGCACTCCTTCTCTATTGTGTTGTACTTGCTTTCACACATTGACAGCTTATGGCTAATGTACAGCACAGGATGTTCCTCATCCTCCACCTTCTGGGACACAATGGCCCCCAGCCCCCTGTCCGATGCATCTGTTTGTAACATAAAGGGGAGAGAAAAGTCAGGGGAGTGTAAAAGTGGCCCCCCACACAGTGCAGCCTTTACCCTAGAGAAAGCCTGTTGGCATTGCTATGTCCACTGGACCGGATGTGGTACTCCCTTTTTAGTGAGATCAGTTAGCGGCCTGGTGACATCCAAATAATCAGGTATGAACCTACAGTAGTAGCCAGCCCCAGGAACTGCCTCACCCCCTTTTTGGTCTTGGGCCTCAGGCAGGCCACAATCGCTGCAGTCTTGTTAATTTAGGGACACACCTGCCCATGACCCAAGTGGAAACCCAGATACTGTACTTCCACCCGCCCAATTGCACACTTTTTTGGGTTAGCTGTAAGACCCACACACCTCAGCGACTTTAGGACAGCCCTAAGGTGTTGTAGGTGCCGTGGCCAATCATTGCTATAGATAATATCGTCGAGGTATGCGGCTGCATAGGCGGCATGAGGGCAGAGAACCCTGTCCATGAGCCGCTGGAACATCGCAGGAACCCCAAATAACCCAAAAGGAAGTGTGACAAATTGGTGTAACCCACTCACCCACTCACTCCAATCCTTGTCGCTGGCGACAATAGGGAACTCTATCACGGCGCTTCTGGCAGCGCTGGGCGGCACAGGTTGTCAGTTGGGCCTCTGAGGCGGTCTTGCCCCTTCTTAGGTTGTGACACCACTTGTCTCGGTCTGCGGTCGACTGGAACCAGGATAAGGGGTTGATGCCATGACACTCAATGTCATCTTTGGCACAGTCTTTCCATCTTTTTAGGGGTCTGCCACAGTTTTGGGAGCCATTCTTGAGTTCTCCAAACAGAAGTTGTTTGGGGATGCGATGTTCTTCCATCCTGCACACATGTCCCAACCATCTCAGCCTGTCACCTCTTAGTATAGTTTTTACTGTGGTGGTCTTTGCTCTGGACAGGACCTCCTGGTTTGTGACATACTACCACCACCTGATATTCATAATGTGCCGGAGGGATTGCTGATGGAATACCTCAAGCCTGTGGATGTGCTTGGCAAGGGTGGCCCATGATTCACAACCACAGAGGAGTGTTGGGAGGACGACAGCTTGATAGACTGTGAGCTTTGTTGTAATAGATAGCCCTGATCTGTCCTAGCACCTGGATTTGAGGGACTTGTATGCAGCTGCAGCCCTTGATATTCTCCTGCTGATTTCATTATCAGGTGTAACCCAAATGGTGTGGAAAAGGCCATTTTCTCTCGGGATAGAGGAGTCAAGGGGATCTGCCAATATTCCTTCGTTAAAATGAGCAGTGCCTAATCGATCAAGCAGCTCGTCAACATGAGGCATTGGGTATGCGTCAAATTTAGACACCGCATTGACCTTTTCCACACAGAACCAGACCAACTCATCAGTCTTGGGAACCAGGACCACCGGGCTGCTCCACTTCCTGTGGGACTCCTCAATTATGCCCATATTGAGCATGGCCTTGAGTTGATCCCGGACCACCTTTTTTTGTGTTCAGGCAGGCGGTAAGGACGGCTCCCCACCACCAGCCCTGGGGGCGTCTCACTGTGGTGTTCTATGAGGTAGGTGCAGCTGGGCAGGGGTGAGAACATGTCAGAAAATTTCCATTGCAACTGGGCCACCTCTGTGAGTTGGGCCAGTGAGAGGTGGTCTCCACAAGGGACCGGAGTGACTTGAGATCTTTTTTTTTTTTTTTGTACCTCCGGCCCCAGCTTCACCTTCTCTGGGACTACCGACACCAACATCATGGTGACCTCCTCATTCCAGCGTTTTAACAGATTGAGGTGGTAAATTTGCAATGCCCCACCCCTGTCCGTTCGCTTCACCTCATAGTCGACGTCCCCAACTCACCATGTGACCTCGAAGGGCCCTTGCCACTTGGTGATTTAATTTGGAGCTCGACATGGGCAATAATACAAGTACTTTGTCTCCCAGTGTGAACTCTCTAAGGTGTGTGCTCCTGTCAGACCGTCGGACTTGACGTTCTTGTGCCTGCCGCAAATTCTCCTGGGTTAAGTGAGTGAGGATATGGAGTTTTGCATGCAGGTTGAGAATGTATTGAATTTTGTTCTTACTTGGCGAAGGTCCCTCCTCCCAATTTTCACGTAGCACATCCAAAATGCCACTCGGCTTACGGCCATATAATAATTGAATGGTGAGAAACCCATGGAGGCTTGTGGGACCTCTCGAACTGCAAATAACAGGGGCTTGAGCCATTTATCCCAATTATGCCCATCCTCACTTATGAATTTCCAAATTAAGTTTTTGAGTGTTTGATTAAACCGTTCCACTAAGCCATCCATTTGTGAGTGATAAACACTGGTGCGGGTAGGCTGAATTCCCAGTAACCCATACAGTTCGCGCAGTGTTCATGACATAAATGTATTGCCTTGGTCTGTCAGGATTTCTTTCGGAATCTCAACCTGGGAGATAATACGGAAGAGCGCTTCCGCAATACTGTGTGCTGAGATATTGCGGAGAGGCACCGCTTCCGGATATTGCGTTGCATAGTCCACCAGAACTAGAATAAAGTGATATCCCCATGCTGACCGATCTAATGGCTCGACAAGATCCATCCCAATTCTTTCAAAAGGGGTCTTGATTAGAGGGAGAGGGCACAAAAGAGCTTTTGGAGTGGCTGCAAGATTTACTAATTGGCATTCGCGGCACGCCGCACACTACCAATGGACATCCCCGCAAATCCCTGGCCAATAGAACTTGGCCATTATTTGGGCTAGTGTTTTATCCTGCCCTAAGTGTCCGGCCACAGGATTAAAGTGAGCCGCATGGAATACGAGTTCCCGATGGCTCTTTGGGACTAATAACTGCGTTATCTGGTCGCCAGTCTGAGTGTCCTGCGTCACTCAGCAAAACCTATCCTTAATAATAGCAAAGTAGGGGAAGGCCAGTGTTGCATTCAGCTGGAGAATTTGACCATTAATTACTCTCACTTGGTCAAATGCATGCCGCAGAGTCTCGTCTCACGACTGCTCTAATGGGAAATCCTCAAGGGAATCCCAGAGAGAGGGAGGAGGGGCGGGATGCTCCGCGGATTGCCCTGACGTGGTGCTGATATAGACAACTCTGTGACAGCTTCCCAAGCCAATACTTGACCGGGATCTTCCCGAGATGTATTCTTGCAGAGCCCACGTCTTACTATGTGTTCCATTAATTCTTTAAACCCTGGCCAATAAGTCCCCAAAATCAGCAAGTGGGTGAGATGAGGATTAACCACTGCCTTTACTCTATGCTTTCCTCCCCGAAATAGAATGTGGATGTACACTAAAGGGTAGTTGTGAACATCCCTGTGTACACACAATACCTTCAACACTTGTGCTCTCCCCAATGTCTCACCTTGCACCAGGCTTTAGTGGATTGAGGTCTGGTTACAGCCGGAATCCACCAAGGCTTGATACGTACTGTATCCCCTTGGACACTTATACTGGTATATGATATGCCCCGGCACGACCTTGGGTGGTTTCTGGCACGTTGGGAACCCGGACCACCGCGCCCACCTCCACCGCGGAGAACTGACTTTGAAGATGTCCCGGCTGCCCACAGTGCCAACACACCAGCTCAGGCTCTCCCTCTGCACTGGTGTTACGGACATCACTCACCTGGGGGGGGAGAAGACACAAACACGGAAGGGGGAAACAGGAGGACACCACGGGTGTGTCGGGCCAGCTAGGGGGGAGCCGGGGGAACAGGGTGAGGACGGGAAGCAGAGGGAGAGAGTGAGGAAAGAGGAGAAGAGGAAGCATGTCTTCCTGCTGTCGGAACCACCGCCATGCTCGATGGCTTGTTCCAGCGACGTCAGGCGATGACACTGGAGCCACTCCACCGGTCCTTCCAGAAGTCGTGCGATGAACTGCTCCAGTGTCACCAGGTCAATAATTCCCTATGGCATCGCGGTCGTCTGCCCTCAGCTACCACCAGCAGGCATCCCGGAGTTGTTGGCTGAACGCAAACGGCCGGCCGACCTCCTCCAAGCGCAGCGTGCGGAAGCGCTGACGGTGTTGTTCCGGGGAGCAGCCGACTTACTGGAGAATGGCTCTCTTTAAGTCCACATATATGAACCGGCTGTCAGCGAGGAGCTGCAGCATGGCGAGCTTGACCGACCAACCCCATGTTTCGGCTGCTTGCTCGAAGAGCGCAAGGAAGGCTTCCAGATCGTCGTGTGGACCCATCTTTGTTAGGGTGAGGTGGGGAGGGTCCGCTGCGGTGGCAGTCGAGGACTTTGCCGACACGAGCAGGTGCTGGAACGCCTGGCGGTCTTCTTGTTGGGCCAGCATCAAGGCCTCGAAGCGTTGTTCCTGCTCCTTTCAGAGGGCAATCAGTGCTTGATGCTGGTTCTGCTGTGCCATGGCAAGGGCATGAACAAGGTCCTTGAAGGGTGAGGACTCCACTGTGGAAGCTGCCCTGATGTGGGTGGAGTACAGAAGTACGGCAGGCGGTTGTTAGAACTCAGAAATACGTTTATTATTGCTTTTCAGCAAGACACGGTACTTTCAAGACAGGAACAGAATCTCTCTCTCTCACACACACACACACACACACACTCACACACACAGTTGTGCTCTGGTCCCAACCACCACTCCTCTGCTCTCCTATCCTTTTATACATCGTTATCACTGCAAGAAACATACACACACACACATTAATTGATGACCGGTGTAGTGATTTGGCCACTCACCTTCCCTGACTCCGCTCTCCATTCACAAACTGATGCTCGGCCACGCCCCCACTGACACAAACTTGTACTTTGACAGTTTCATGAAGGTGTACATTCTTCTGAAATCAACTCCTCTCACAATTTGTGGAGGAATTGCACCAAACTTGGTAAAAAGCTTTGTCATATGACGGTTATACGCATATTGAAATCTCGTTTAATTTGGGTAAATTTTACCAGAGTTATGCCCTTGATTATTAACAAACTTGTACTTTGGCAATTTCATCCAGGTGTGCTTGCTTTCTGAAATCAACTTCCCTCACAATTTTTATCCCCCGCTGGCCGAAAGGCCCAAAAGGGGGTTATGTCATGCCGATGTCCGGCCGGCCAGTCTAGGAAGGGTGCTCACCTTCTGAAATCAACTCTTCTCACAATTTTTGGAGGAATTTCACAAAACTTGAGAGGATTCTTTGTTATATGTCGGTAATACGCAGACTGCAATTTCGTTCAATTCGGTTGCATTTTACCAGAGCTGTGGCAGAGTTGCCAGCGGGGGACATTGTGCTCTCAGAGCATTCGTTTCTGTTAAGTGATGAGGGTCAGGGGCTGACGGTAAGTTTCTGGAGTGATGAATCTCATTTAGCTGCTGCTGAAGATTCTCAGTTTGTCCCAGCAGCACATAAAACCTTTTAAATTCTTTAATTGCATCTCAGAGGAACCAAGCACAATAGCAAGAATCAAGTTAGGGGGTTGTCCCTTTTTTTTTTTTTTGTGGTGTTTGAGAGAGAAAGAAGTAAAAGTTGAGGTAACTTTGATTTAGTTTCTTCATCTGCACATGAAATGGTTTTCTTGTAGAGGCCTGGAATGTTGTCATTTAGGCCACAGTTTTGCCTTCGTTCACGGCCTGATTTCTGGCGTTTCTGTTAACTTGCTTTCTGGCCTGTTTTCTATGTAGCACCCAGCCTTGAATTGCGCTGATCCAGAGTTTCGTTTACCAAAACCGCCAGGACAGAGAGCAGCTATTGAAGGCCACTATTGTGTGGGTGGCACAACCTGCAGCTTTCCACCACTCAATACTCCCACTCGAGTAGATGTCTGAGAATTCACGCTGGTTCCATACCCCACAGTTCCTCAGGAAATTAAGTTTCCTGGACCGCCTCAGTCATGGAGCTGCTGGTTGGCTGAGAGTGAAGTATGTTCTCAGTTCAGAGGCACATGAGTGCTGTGCTCTACTCTGCATATGGAGCTCATGTTAAGATATATGACCCTTGGTCTGTCTTTAGCCTCTAGCTGTTATTATTACACTTTCCCCTATGGCCGAACAAAACATTGGTAGAACTTTGCCAACTGGTAGAAATGTTCCGACTTGTTGCAGAACTGCTCCATATATATAAAACCAGAGTGGGTGTTCTGAATGATTGATTTAAAGCTGGTTTTTACTGTTTGTGTTGAGTGTTTGATGAACATCAACCAAAGAAAGGAAGAAAACATAAGAAGGCATGCTGTTATAAGAAAATAATCAAAGACAGGGTGTTGATATAGCGTGGTGTAATGCAGAGCTACCATTATCACTCAAGTTTTTTTTTTTTTTTTCCCCATAACACCACACCCTCTTGTATTTTATTCCACTTACACCACAGTAATTTTCTAAGGAAAGAGAAGAATTTTGCCAACAGTTGCATCAATTTTGCCAAAATTATTTTTCATTTATTAAAGAACACAACACTGTACATCTTATCCATTTACAGATGTGTTCACTGTTGTGTAATTTCCATGAAACAAGGATATTATCACTTGCATAACAGCTGTAAACAGTCATTCCCTCACCCACCTGGCTATTTTTTTCCTCTCGTGAAAAATGAAACCGCAAAATGTGTGGGGGGGAACCCTCCATCCTGAAGACT
Source organism: Notarius quadriscutis (assembly GCA_026167865.1). NCBI lineage: Eukaryota > Metazoa > Chordata > Actinopteri > Siluriformes > Ariidae > Notarius > Notarius quadriscutis. The sequence continues at coordinate 35,034,055 of JANZLB010000007.1, forward strand.
TTCCTGGGTCAGAGAACAGTTATATTAAAGCTCAACCTGTGACTCCTTCCAGCAGCACTTCCTTATCTAACAGTACACGTGTTTGTGGTTTTGTTTTTTTAAATCCATGTGTATGGAGAGTCCCTGTGGAAGTTGTTGCGCATTAGAATGAGAGGACTAATATAACCCTGTGATTTGCATTGCACACAGAATAATTGTCAGAGCCATGATGCAATAGAAAATCAACACCACCTAACCAATCGGAATCAAGCATTTATCAGTCAGTCATAAATCAGGAATCATATTCATTCAAAATGTTGTAAAACAGAGTGGTGGTGGATCTACCAAATGCAGATTTCGGTGTAGAACAGGCAGCTTTTTTTTTTTTTTTTTGGATAAATTTGTTCTGTTTTATTGCAGTTTACAAGAGTGTTCAAATAAATAAAAACATAGTGTGACACCTTTCATAAATTAAATTAGATTCAACTTCATTGTCACCGAACAAGTACAAGTACTTAAACAATGAAATGCAGTTATCATCTAACCAGAATTGCCAATTAGCATAAAAGTGCAATGCATGTAAACGTTAACAGGCCTACTGTAATATGTAATAGGTGGATAGATGCATAGATAGATGTATACATGCATATGTACACAAAGTATGCACGCGTGTGTTGAATATACACGTATATTAAAAAATACAGGATAATATACTGTACGTATGTACGTACATACATGTGCAGATACAATGCAATGTACTTGCAGTTTAAGTGAACCAGTAACATTAACTAAAAATCTCTTGATGTAAACTTGGTGTGTAGAAATGTGTATACTGTGATCATGTAGCATTTATTGAAAATATATTGAAAGTATTGTGATGCCAATTATAATCATTTTGCCCACCCCTACATTCACTCTCTTTTGCCCTTTAAAGTCCAAAGTTGAGATAAACGGATGATTACGGAAGGAAATGAGATGTAAAAATAAGGTGATTTGTTACCCTTGGGCAGTACAGTAGATAACATGGCCCTCGGGATGCTCGACTGTTAATGAGAGCAGAGGCACTTGACTTGAATTTGATTGCCTGTGTGCTTAAACTCTACCTCATTAGCTTTTTGGTCCAAACTGACTTGATGGTTAATGTCCCGCAGTGTTAAAGCACTATATGGAAGAGGTGACTGATTTTCACAAGGTTGTCTTCTCCTGAAATCGGAGCAGTGCGTATTCATAAAAATCTGTCAAAAACATACGAGGGGCCTCCTGTTTACTTTATGGGAGTGCTGCCAGCATGGCACCTGGTGTTCTTGAGCATCCATGACAGAAGAAGCCGGCTTTCTCCAATCATAATCTGTCCTCTTTCTCCTGCTGGAATTTTTTTGCAGAAACAAGGGAAATAATATCTGCTGTAAGTGCCTCACATGTAATACAGCTGAAATTTAGCGATTTGTCTATTTTGACTGACAGTTGATTGACAGGGATTGATTTTCTTTTTATTTTTCAATTTTCATATCTTGGAAAAGGCATTGGCAGGTTTATGGTGCAGTGGAGGCAGCAGTCCTACCGCAGGAGAATTCCTTCATGATCTATGTTTTGGAATGTAATATTCTTCACAAGCCTTGTGGAAATTGTGGAATTGATGCAAGTTCTTAATGCCATTTTGAATGGCGTGCCATTAACCAGGCTAATGTGTGTTAGAAAACAGGGTGTGTGTGTGCGTGGGTGCATACACTGGAGCAGTGGGGGTGAAGGCGTCTGACTGACTGAATGTTAATGCTTTGATTGCAGGCTTCATCACAGCAGCTGAAGTTCACGACATCAGACTCTTGTGACCGCATTAAAGATGAGTTCCAGTTCCTCCAAGCACAATATCACAGGTGCTTCTCATCTCTCTATTTCTCTTCTCACCCTTACTGTCTCATTATCTCTCTAGATGTCACTTATTATTTTTCATAACCTGCACGTTTCCATTACATTCTATACTTTAACATACAGTTAATTTCAGGATGTCTGAGGGAACATTTAAGACAAAGAATTAGGCATACGGTTGTAAATGGATACACTGATGCTTGAAAGTTTGTGAACCCTTTAGAATTTTCTATATTTCTGCATAAATATGACCTAAAACATCATCAGATTT
>JANZLB010000007.1:35061104-35075237 GCA_026167865.1 Notarius quadriscutis
ACTCCTTTCGATGTGGAGGAGCAGCGGTTCTACTCTGAGTCTCTCCCGAATGACCAAGCTTCTCACCCTGTCTCTAAAGGAGAGCCCAGCCACCCTGCGGAGAAAACTCATTTCGACCGCTTGTGTCCGCAATCTCATTCTTTCGGTCACTACTCACAGTTCATGAACATAGGTGAGCGTGGGAACGTAGATGGACCAGTAAATTGAGAGCTTTACCTTTTGGCTCAACTCTCTCTTTACCACAACAGACTGGTTTAGCATCCGCATCACTGCTGACGCTACCCCGATCCGTCTGTCCAACTTCCGCTCCCCCCCTACCCTCACTTGTGAACAAGACCCTGAGATATTTAAACTCCTCTACTTGAGGCAGCAACTCCCTCCTGACCTGAAGTAGGCACTCCACCTGTTTCTGGCTGATCGCCATGGCCACGGACTTGGAGATGCTGATCCTCATCCCAGCCACTTCACACTCAGCTGCAAACCATCCCAGCGCATGCTGTAGGTCGCAGGTTGATGAAGCCAACAGGACCACATCATCCGCAAAAAAACAGAGACACAATCCTGATGCCACCAAACCGGACACCCTCCGCCTCTTGGCTGCACCTAGAAATTCTGTCCATAAAAAGTTATGAACAGAACCAGTGACAAAGGGCAGCCCTGGTGGAGTCCCACATGCACTGGGAACAAGTCCGACTTGCTGCCGGCAATGCAAACCAAACTCCTGCTCCAGTCATACAGGGTCTGAATGGCCCACAGCAGTGGGCCCTGAATCCCATACTCCCGAAGCACCCCTCACAGGGCACCCCGAGGGACACAGTCGTAAGCCTTCTCCAGGTCCACAAAACGCATGTAGACCGGTTGGGCAAGCTCCCATGCACCCTCCAGTACCCTTGCAAGGGTAAAAGAGCTGGTCTAGTGTTCCATGACCAGGATGAAAACTGCATTGTTTTTCCTGAATCTGAGGTTCGACTATCGACCAGACTCTCATCTCTAGCACTCCAGCATAGGCTTTCCTGGGGAGGCTGAGAAGTGTGGCTGAAACACACTCTCCGCTCCCCCTTTTTAAAAAGGGGGATCGTCACCCCAGTCTGCCAATCCAGATGCACTGTCCCCAACCTTCACGCAATATTGGAGAGGCATGTCAGCAAAGAGAGCCCAACAACATCCACCGTCTTCAGGAACTCCGGACGAATCTCATTCACTCCCGGAGCCTGGCCACCAAGAAGCTTTTTAACCACTTTGGCAACCTCAGCCCCTGTGATAGGCGAGTCCTCCCAAGCACCCTCAGACTCTGTGTCCTCCTTGGACAACATGAAGGTGGGATTGAGGAGCTCCTCAATGACAGTGTCCCCAGTTGAGGTCAACAGCACTCCATCCCCACTGTAAACAGTCGGGACAGAACACTGCTTCCCATTCTTGAGCCGCCGGGTAGTTTGCCAGAATCTTTTCGAGGCTGACTGAAAGTCACTTTCCGTGGCCTCACCGAACTCCTCCCACACCTGAGTTTTTTCTTCAGTGACCACCAGAGCTGCGTTCCGCTTGGCTCATCGATATCAGTCAGCTGCCCCTGGAGACCCACAGGCTAAACAAGCCCAATAGGACTCCTTCATCTTGACAGCTCCCCTCACCACAGGTGTCCACCACCGGGTTCGGGGATTACTGCCACGACAGGCACCGATAACCTTGCAGCCACAGCTCTGCACGGCCACCTCAGCAATAGAGGTATGGAACATGGTCCACTCTGACTCAATGTCTCCATCCTCCCCCGGTATGTAGTTAAAGCTCTACCGAAGGTGACAGTTAAAGATCCGATGGACGGGAGCCTCCGCCAGATGTTCCCAGCATACCCTCACTACACATTTGGGCCTACCAGGTCTGTCCGGCCTCCTCCCCTGCCATCTGATCCAGCTCACCACCAGGTAGTGATCAGTTGACCAGCTCTGCTCCTCTCTTCACCCAAGTGTCCAAGACATTATGGTCGCAGATCAGATGAAACGACTACAAAGTCAATCATCGATCTACGACCTAGGATGTCCTTATGCCATGTGCACTTATGGACACCCTTATGCTCGAACATGGTGTTTTGTTATGGCCAAACCGTGCATGGCACAGAAGTCCAACAGCAGAACACTGCTCGGGTTCAGATCGGGCAGGCCATTCCTCCCAATCACACCCCTCCAGGTCTTACCATCATTGCCCATGTGAGCATTGAAGTCCCCCAGTAAAACAATGGAGTCCCCTCGTGGTGCACTGTTTAGTACCCCACTCAAGGACTCCAAGAAGGCTGGGTACTCTGAACTACCATTTAGTGCATAAGCACAAATGACAGTCAGAGACCATTCCCTGACCCAAAGGCGCAGGGAAACAACCCTCTTGTTTACTGGGGAAAACTCCGATGTTAGCGTGCCAAACTGGGGGACTACCAATAGCCCCACCCTTGCCCAGCGCCGCTCACCCTTGGCAACTCCAGGATGGAAGGGAGTCCAATCCCCCTCTCCAGGAAATTGGTTCCAGAGCCCAAGCTATGTGTTGAGATGAGTCCAACTATATCTAGTCGGTACCTCTCAATCTTGCGCACAAGCTCCGGCTCCTTCCCCACCAGAGAGATGACCATGTCCCAAAAGCCAGTTTTGTCAGTCGGGGATCAGTATGCCAGGGCCTCCGTCTTAGGCTGCCACCCAATCCATAATGCACTGGATCCTTTCGGCACCTCCTGCGGGTGGTGGGTCCATAAGAGAGTGGTTCCGGGTTGCTCATTTGGGCTGGGCCTGGCTGGGCCCCATGGACATGGGCCCCACGGACATAGGCCCGGCCACCAGGCGCTCGCCAACGAGCCCCTCCTCCAGGCAAGGGCACTCTGATCCTTTACTTTTTCTTTCATAAGGGTCTTCAGAACTGCTCTTTGTCTGACCTCTCATATAGGACCTGTTTGCCTTGAGAGACCCTACCAGGGGCAAATGCCCCCAACAACATAGCTCCAAGAATCACTGAGGCACTCAAACCCCTCCACCATGTTGAGGTGGCAATTCAAGGAGGAGTGAATTGCTATAGATGTATCTGTATTGGTAAAGGTACAGTCCTTTTTTGTTTTCTTACTAGTGTACAAACCCCTTTTCCAGAAAACTTGGGATATTTTCCAAAATGCAATAAAAACAAAAATCTGTAATTTCTTAATTCACAACATTTTATTTAACTGACAAGTATAAAGAAATGATTTTCAGTAGTTTTATTGACCAACTTAATTGTATTTTGTAAATATAATGAAGTTAGAATTTGATGCCTGCAACACACTCAAAAAAAAGTTGGGACACATGCATTATTACCATTGTGTTATATCACCTTTCCTTGTAATAACATTTTTTAATCTTATGGGAACTGAGGATACAGATTGTTGCGGTTTTGCAATGGAAATATTTGTTCATTATTGCTTGATACAAGACTTCAGCTGCTCAACAGTCCTTGGTCATTGTTGTCTGATTCTCCTCTTCATGATACGCCGTATATTCTCAATAGAAGATAGATCTGGACTGGCAGCAGGCCAGTTAAACACACACACTCTGTGTCTACGACACCACGCTGTTGTAGCCCTGCAGAATGAAGCCTGGCACTGTCCTGCTCAAATAAGCATGGACTTCCCAAGGAGATGTCTTGATGGCAACACATGTCTCTCTAAAATCCCAATATACACCTTTGCGTCATTAGTACCTTCACACACATGCAACTCACCCATGTTGTGGACACTGATACACCCCCATATCACAGCTGCTGACTTTTGCATCTTTCTCTGATAGCAAACTGGATGGTCATGTTCACCTTTGGTACTGAGAACTCAACATCCGGTTTTCCTAAAAACAAGCTGAAATGTGGACTCCTGACCACAGCACGTTTCCACTGTCTTTTGGTCCATCTGAGATGAGTCTGGACCCAGAGAAATCAGCAACGTTTCTGCATAGAATTGATGAATGACTTCCTCCTTGCATAATATAGTTTCAGGTTGCATTTTGGATGCAGCAGCGGATTGTGTTAAGTGACATTGATTTTCTAAAGTACTCCTGAGCCCATGTAGCTATATTTGTCACATTAGTATGACGGTTTCTTAAGCAGTGCCACCCAAGGGCTCGAAGGTCACGCATATTCAATAGTGGTTTCTGACTTTATCCTTTACGTGCTGAGATGTCTCTGAATTCCCTGAAACTTTTCACAATATTATGTACTGTACATTTTGAAAAACCTAAATTCTCTGCAATCTTGCATTGAGAAATGTTCTTTTTGAATTGATGAACAATTCTCTCACAAATTTTGGCACAAAGGGATAAACCACAACCCATCCTTGCTTGCAAAGACTGAGCCTTTGATGCATGCTCCTTTTATACCCAATCATGATGCCATCACATCTTACCTATTAACCTGGTTATTGTGGAATCTTCCAAAATGGTGTTACTTGAATATCCTATAAACTGTTCAGTCTTATTTTGCCTGTCCTAACTTTTTTTTTTTTTTTTGAATGTGTTGCAGGCAACAAATTCTAACTTCATTTATATTTAGAAAATTCAATTATGTTGGTCAGGAAAACTCTTAATTTTTTTTCTTTGTACCATTGTCAGTTAAGTAAAGGTTCACGTGAATGAACAAATCACAGATTTTTGTTTTTATTGCATTTTGGAAAAAATATCCCAACTTTTTTGGAAATGGGGCTCGTACTATTCTTTAGAAAGACTATTTATTAACCATCTGTGAAATTTTCTTTGTGCATTTCTCGTCTCCCCTCCCCTCCTGTCTGAGTACTAGTGGTAGTGTAGGACTCTGTTTTTTGAGGCCTGGTTAAGTGACATGGCATCTGTGTCCCAATTAAGGAGGTGTGGCTTCTGTACCTGTCAGTCCCAATTAAGGAGGCGTGGCTTCTGTGCCTACAAGTCCAAATTAAGGAGGCATGGAATCTGCGCATTGTGAGTCCCAATTAATGAGCCATGGCATCTGTGCCTACTAATCTCAGTTAAGGAGGCATGTCTTGTGTGCCTGTCAGTCCCAATTAAGGAGGCATGGTTTCTGTGCCCGTCAGGCCCAATTAAAGAGGCATTACATCTGTGCCCACTAGTCTCAATTAAAGAGGCGTGGCTTATGTGCCTATCAGTCCTAATTAAGGAGGCATGGCATGTATGCTTGTCAGTCCCAATTAAAAAGGCATGACATCTATGCATATTAGTCTCAAAGAGGCGTGGCTTCTATCCATGTCAGTCCCAATTAAGGGGGCCTGGCATCTCTTCTTGTCAGTCCCAATTGTGAAGTAGTGACATCTGTGCCTACTCGTCCCAATGAAAGAGGCGTGGCTTATGTGCTTGCCAGTCCTTATTAAAGAGGCGTTACCTCTGTGCCTGCCACTCCCAATTAAGGAGCCATGGAATGTGTGCCCATGAGTCCCAATAAGTAGGCATAGCTTCTATGCCTATCAGTCACAGTAATGGAGGTTTGGTTCTTTAATGTTTAAAATAAAAAATTTTGCACACTACTGAAACTGATTTATATTATATTCAAACAAATTAAATCGTGTTTGTGCTAGATGAATCCTTCATGTCTTAGATTATGTGTGGAGATGCTCTTTGTATTGTCTCGGTAGAAGAAATAAACACCCTGAAAAGCACATTGGTTAGGTTCACATTACAAATCTGGTGTTCTGCTTAATATGGCACAGATCAGATTATTTTCAGGACTGTGTGGACACAAAAATCCGATCTTTTCAAAGTAGACCTGAGATGGTTTCGTTTGTGGTCCTGGATTAAATTGGAATTCCAATAACTTTTCCCTAACATGCATGCACATATAATTCCCATTGGTATCATCTGGTGTCTGCGTCGTGGCAAAACGGCAATGAAGGACACCTACAGCAGGGATCACGTTCAGTGGAAGGATAGAGAAATTGGTGATTTACTTGAATCGATTCAAGCAAAACTGGAAGAACCTACCAACACTGTATAGTGTTTGGGATCAGTACGTTTCTTATTAAAGACAGGTATATGGGTCTTCTGCAGTTATGAATGTGAACCATCAAGAGAGACAAACCTGAATTGAGCAAAAACATCGGAATTGTGCAAACAAGCTTGTAATGTGAATGCAGCCACTATTTTTTTTTTTTTTTAAAGAAAACAGAAAAGGTAAGCATGAAACATGCTAAGAAAAATGAAGAATTGCTATGATTAGTTGAAAGCCTGTTATCTGCAGCAGTTTTATGCAGGTGTAGATGTAAAAATGTGACTACTTTTTTTTTTAAATGATGTGGAGGTAGTCACAGTGTGATGTTTATAGACAACAAATAGTGAAGGAGTCAGCTTGCTAAACAGAACGGAGACCTTCAAGTCTTTAAGTGAAGAGGGACATTGAATAATATCTATTTTCTGCAGTCACCCTGACTTATTAGTCATTGTTTTTTTTTCTCTAAGCAGCAGCAGCTTCAAGCACACCAGCTCTCCCAGCTGCAGGGGTTGGCTCTACCTGTGACCCCTCTCCCTCTGGGCCTGAGTCAGCCGAGCGGCCTGCCCACCGTGACCTCCAGCTCCGCCCTCTTCTCCCTCTCCAGCATCCTGGCATCACAGGCCCAGCTTGCTAAGGAGGACAAGAGCGCCAGAGATGCCTCAGACAGCCACCGTGACGAGGACGCTGACAAATCCGACTGAACGCCGCTCCTCTGCCTGCTGTTGGCTGTAACCTCATCCTGCAGTGCTCGCTTACAGCACAAGCGCATTGTCCCTCTCTTTCTTTGTCCTCATTGCTGTAAATTGCTATTGCGATCTTGATCATCTGTTCTTGATTATTCCACTAGCTTTATATTCAGCAGTCCACTTTTTTATATTTTTACTATATATTTAGTTATTTTTCTGGCATCTCTCCGAGTGTATATGTATATACCTTTATGTACTGTGTGTTCCATATTCTGCTTCGTCTCAGCATGGCCATCCAGCTCCACTGAGGCACCACCAGTGTTTCTTTGAGCACAGTTTTATCTCCCCCAACTTTGCTTTTACACGTCACCTTTTAACTCTGACAGAATGAAGAGAAAAAGAAACGAATATAATGAAGGTCAGCAGTAGTATCTGAATTGCAGAATGCATGCTGTATTTTCTGCAGATTTTTTGCTATGGGTGTAGTTTAACTCTATAAATAGCAGCTAAATGGCTTACAGTGAGTTATGATAAAGCTGACTTTTTAAAGGAATATTTTAACAAAAGAATTTTCATTCATGAGAAAGGTTCAGCCTATCATTTATTTCCTTAGTTTTGCACTGGACATTAGCTAATATGTTAATATAACTTAAAAAAAAAAAGTAATGGAAGTCTCTCTCACCCAAAATCTTTTGCATAAACACATTCTCAACTAGAAGGGCACTTGGTAGCATGTATACCTTTACCACGTCACATATTCAGATTTGCGTCAAAATCCTTGGCCCATGGTTCACCTTTTCTCAAAATGTAATCAAAATCAGTTCACTACTTTTTGAGTTACAGTGGGAAGACAAAGAAACAGAGGTGAAAACATAACCTCCATCAAAGTTGGCAGAGGTAAATATTCACATATTTGCTCGAAACAATATCACTAAGCAGTGTGGTCCTTTAATTAACAGTGGAAGGATAGTCCATATTTACAAACTGACTTCCAGGTTTCTGATACAGTTCCGCATACTATGTGTCTGTGTTTCAGCGTGCATGCTGGATTTGTTTTTAGATATTAGGGCAATACAAGTTTTGTCTTAACATTAGTGCCTAATAATAAGTGTTGTATTGTTACTTAACAGAAAATGTATAATCATTATTATGTTGAATCTTTGTTTATTTAATATATACGGAAGGAGTCTCCAGTGCAAATATTTGTAACCACATCAAATCACATCTACGAAATGTGGTTTTGAGGCAAATATATGGTTATGTAATTCCAGCATATATTTTGGGTGAAAGACACAACATTTAAACAAAGGGAACTTTTTTCTTTTTACATTTAATCTACTTTATTCTCAAAATATTCCTTTAAACTGTTCGAGGTCACTGCAGTGCAACACTGAGAGATTGTGGATTAGTGATGATATTCGCTAGATTTAAAATGGTCTAAGTGTGCTTGTTTTTTTGTTTTTTGTTTTTCCTCGCTGTCGTAGACAGAGAGCATTTAGCATCATTAATCAGAACAGCTAACCCTCTCACCAAGTGAAGGGGTAAACTGTTTGGGGGGAAAAAATTCTAATCTTTTTTAATGCTATTATCTGTTACTGTCAATTTGGTAAAAGAAAATTGTGTTTGTGTTGTTTTTCCTAGAAATATGTGGAGAAATAATGATGGAAATTTTTATTATGAGAAACGAGAAGCACTTTCTCTCAGCAGATTTCCCGTTAGATGCATGCAAGTGATTAAAAAAAATTAAAATACATTTAAAAATGAATTTAAAAAAAGGTCAGGTGCTAAAGCACATGAATAATATGAGGCCCAAGGATCCTCGTATTGTAGAACTAAAACAGAGCACATTGTGTTTTCTTTAAGAAAACCAAGTAACATTTTTATAAGGTCTTCTGAGTAAGGCTTTACTTTTTTCCCCCTTTTTTCTTTTTCTCTTTCAGAACTAATGCACAGTCTTCTGTTGTGCCATTTGTCCAGGATGAAATTCTTTCTTTCCATCAATAGGGGGCAGTAAGCTTTCAGCATGTTCTGTTCTAGCCACGATCTCAGATTGTTTGTTTGTTTTTGTTTTTTTTTTTTTAAACCTTTTTAACCTTTACACAAAAGTCCCTTTCTTTTTTTGCAGAATGAGATTAGTGATGCATTTAAATGAAGTGAATATTTATCCAGTCAGCTGAGAGTGAGCTGCTTATTAAACAAACACAATTTGTGTATTAATTCAATTTATTTGACTGATAACCTGCATTAGGATCTTTTTTTTTTGTTATTAGATTCCGTTACACAAGCAACCTGAAGTAAAAAGCCTCGCCTTTCTCCTGAGGAGTCTGTGTACAGGACGTCACTGTGAGTTTTTCTTTTCAGTGCAGCTTGTTTCATTCCTGACAGGAAAAAAAAAAAAAAATCCTAAATTTTAAGTATTGGAACTCGATCCACATTTCATGTCCTGTACACAACTGTTTATATGTTTGTTGCAGTGTACATGGCAGTACAAATGTCTACTTTTTTTAAATGATGCAGATGTTTTAGGTACTTTTTAGGTATTAATTCTGCCATTTTATATATTTGTTGTAAGCAGATGTGTGCTTTAGATTCACTTTAAATATCGATATAAATTGTTCTTTTAATCTGCCACTGCCAACAACACCTAGAAATATAATCCCCATTCTCAACCTATTGAATGTTGTTTTACTCTTCAAACTAATTGTTACTTTATACGTGTTGAAATGTTTTAGCGATGGGACACGGCACCGTTTTGTGTTTATATCCTCATGAGACCCCACTGTGTTGTACAAGGACATCACTTTCTTTGTCTCAAATTAATTTCTGTTTGTACGTACATCGCAAGCTAGTAAATAATAAAAAGAAATGAAAATGCACAACGTAGTTCAGGTCTCAAGAGGATATAACAGCAGCAGGACTGACTGTTGTGACAAAAAGTGGTTTGATATGAAGCAAAACAGGAAGTGTCTCTTTAATGGAATCTACTTGTGCTGGTGTAAAAGTGCCAGATTGTATAACCACCAACATGCTTGAGGATGCCTTGCTTTATCAGATACTTTATTTCTGTAGCTGTTTCTCTCTCTTTTCCTCTCTAAAATGCCACACCCCTGTGTGGATCTGTTGTCAGACATGTTGATTTCTTCTCCTGATTAATTAAATGTTGGTGTTCGTCTCACAGAGGCAGTCAGGGACAGTAGTCCTGTTCTCCATGGAACTAGAGCTTTGTGTCCACTGATCCATCTGTATTACTGATCTTGAGTGACTCTGTTTTAGAAAAGACATTATGAGCCCCTGTAAGCTCCTCTCACCGCACACCCTTTTCTTCTTCTATCATTGATTGTTCTCTGCTTGACCATTTGCATTTATTTCCATAATGCACTGTAAGCATTTTGTGCTTTGTAAAAATGTTTACCTTTTATTTTCTGATTATAGTACAATCTAAAGTGCAAAATTAACAGTGTTATACAGTAGTCTGAGGATGAAATGTTAACAAACACACACAAGGTAACATTTTACTTTATATAAATGGATATTTCTGCAGTAAGGAAATGCTGCTGGTGCCTTACAAATAAAATCAGATCAGTGGAGGAAATGGGAAATGCTGATGTGTCTGTTTTTGTCTGAGTGAATTAAGGTTTTTTTTTTTTTTTCCCCGAGAGTAGTGTACCATTTCAACATTTGAGTTATGTTTATTTTTAATTATCATGTGATCTATCTATCTATCTAGATGGATGGATGGATAGATAAAGATAGATAGATATAGTATACTGAGATGAAAGTGTTTCTCAAAAAAATCCAACACACCGCAGCAGCTCAGTACATATGAATACATAAAGTGCTAATAGTGTTTTGGGTGTACACCATCAATGTGCAAAACTACACCTTCAGGGGGAAAAAAAAAACCCACACACTCGCAGCAGCATCAGGATTCCTTCAAACTGACTACACACATCAAATACAATTATATACTGTCGTCAGATGTCGTGGATGTAGAATATACAGAGCTGGCCAAGAAGAGATGAGAAAAAAAAAAAATCTGTCCTGACACAAAATGCAGAGAGAATCAGTGAATAATGATGTAAAGCCATACTGGATAATAAGTTAACAAGACACATGAACTCCTGTGCTGATGGTTCAGAAAGCGTGGAAGCAGCATGGCTCAAACACGAGATCAGGATGCAAGGCAACTCACAGGGTTTTATTATTGTATTCATTCTAATATAGTCTCTAACATAACTTGCATACATGGAATCTGTATGCCTTGGTGAAAATCTTTCAAACATCTTCAAGGATCCGTAAAGTTCTTTGTGAGGGTCTTTGAGGACCCTTTTAAGGATCTCTACAAAGATCCTCAAAAGATTTTCAAGGATCTCTAAAATTCTTGGCAAGATCTTCAAGGATTTACGAAGATCTTTTAACTTCTTGCCAAGATCTTCAAAGTTTGCTTCAAGATCTTCAAGGATCTTTAATATTCTTGACAAGATCTACAAGAATCTTAAAAAAACAAAAGCCACATTCAATTCCAAACAAAACTATTCTTTATTGATGCTATAACACATTCACTGACATTTCCAGTAGAAGTCGTCAATTGATTGACCAAGAGATCCTTTCAAGATATTTGAAACCTTGAAAATCGTGAAAGATTTTTTCAAAGATCCTTTTAAGATGTTGGCTGTTCAGGATTCCTTGGTATATCCTTATCCAGTTCTTATGAATCATAATTATGTAAGTTTCAATATATTTCCATCCTTGCCAATTTTGTTGAATTAGGATAATTAAAAAAAAAAAAAATTGAAAGATCCTCATTAGATCCTCACAGATCTTAAAGGATCCTCACAAAGATCTCATAACGACCTTGACAAGGAACCTGATTAAATCTTTGAGGATTCCAGTTAAGATCTTTATAAGATCCTGAAAAGGAATTCTTTTAAGATCTTTGAAGGATCTTGGAGGAACTGTGCAAAGAGCCTTAAAAGATCCTGATCACGTCCTCAAGGATCCTAGCAAAGATCTTAAGAGCCTTAGAAGGATCCTTCTAATACCTTTTGAAAGATCCTTGTTGAATCCTTGAGGATCTTAAAGGATCCTTGCAAAGATCTTTGTGGGGATCATTATGAGGATCTTTGTAGGATCCTTAAAAGATTGCAAAGATCCTCAAGGATTTGACAAATGATTTTGCATATAAAGAGCTTTGAAGATCTTTCTAAGATCCTTTAAGGATTTTTGGCAGGTCTTTGACAATCCTCATGGATCCTTAAAGATCCTGTGAGGTTTTTCACCAGGGTGGCACACTAAGCCTTACAATAAACGATTTTAAAACATGTAGTTATAAACATATGGACAAAGAAACATATGGTTGGTGTAGAAGCTTTCTGTGAGGAGATGTATATTTAACATTTGTGAAAGGAGTCTCCAATGTCAGTGGTTTGTAACCACATCTTCATTACTGAAATTACTTCATACAGTTTTGAGGCAAAATTGTAGTTATTTGTTTACTGCATCTACAGTATGTCGGGCATTTTTGCCTGACGACCTGTGATGTCTTTTTGTTTCTTTCTTTGCTTGTCGTATTAACTTAATGAGAGAGGAAAAAGTGAGGCTGATGATGGAACAAGTTTAGCTGCTGTAACCTACTATAGTGACAACAGGAACTAACTTGTTTCGCAGAAATTCCACAACATTAAATGTAACTTATAAACATAATGTGTACGATGTGTCTGGCTTTTAATTAGCCAAAAATGTAATAATTGGCAAACTGTTGATATAAACTAAGTAAAGGTCTTTGCCCATACAGTGCGATGCAAATAAACAATGTGAAAGTGTGAAAAAAAATCGCTGATGCAGTGTTTTAATGCAACATTAATATTCATGTTAAATGTGGTGCGATTATCCGAGCAGTCCACAAAAATAGCCACGTGACAACGGATTAGACACGTGATGAGGACCTGATGTTTATTTTACCAAAAAGGGGGAGAACATCATTTTGGTAGATCTTATTCTGAGCAGTAGGTGAGAATGCTGGGAGCTTCACTGCTTGGGTCAGGAAGTGCTGAGACTGATAGCAAGCTTCACCACATCACAAAGTAGGCGATGGCCCGTGAACTGTACTCCCACCGTCTTCATTGCCGAGCTCCTTTCTTGTTTTTTCCAGACATTGTCTTTATAATTTTTGTTGCTCTTGTCAAACAGTGCTGGGTTTTTAAACACAAACTAAATGAGAGACTCCACCAAGCCTGCAGCAGTGTGATGAGAATATTTACACAACCTGCACTTTGATTGGTTGGATGTTTTCTAATATTTCACAGAGGAAATATTAGAAAGAACCGGCTGTGAAAAATAAATGTCACTTTTTCGCACATGAACATTCCTATTTGATGTAAAAGTGTTCATTCATGAGAGTCTCATTCGAAAAATATATATTTTCAGATTGTAAAAAAATTGTAATGACAAATTGCACTGCATGTGTGAAGAGTTTAAGAAGAATAAAACACTTTGGGATATGCTGTAATGAAGAAAATAATCAACTTCACATTGGTCGCATACCACATTTCAGCCACACCTCCTTGTCGTTGATTATTTTCCTGTCGCAACGCTCCCCGTTGTGTTTTATTCCTTTTTTAAACATCAGTTAGTTCCAGTCCACTATGGTGATGACCTACAGCACTCAGTCTTTATGCCACATTCAACTAAAGGTCATAACTCGTAACCCTGACCTCCAACAAGGAAAAAACAAGGAAAACTCAGAATTCCTCCTCAGGAGCTCAGGATGGTCTCCTCAGTTCCAAGTTCAGCAAATAATGTCAAATCAACCTGGCTGTACGCAGTGTCAACAGTAAACGCACGTCTCATTGTATGAGTTATACTGCATATAGTCAAAGCATGGGATGGTGCAGTGGTTAACACTGTTGCCTCGCAGCAAGAAGGTTCTGGATTTGAACCTCATGGCTGGCTGGAGCCTTTCTGTGTGGAATTTGTATGTTCTCCTCGTGTGTGCTCTGGTTTCCTCCCACAGTCCAAAGACATGTGGTCAACTGGATACTAGAAATAGGTGTGAACTCCACCGTGAGTGTAAATGGTTGTGCGTCTCTGTGTTAGCCGTACAATGGATTCCTGACCTGTCGAGGGTGTGTCCTGCCTCTTACATGAAGTCAGCCATAAGTATTTGCATTAGATCAATCAGCACATTGAGATATTTGCTTGTTAAATCTATAACAGTGACTATACAGTTCAGTGTTTGAGGAGGAACATGTACACATCAGTCATGTTCCTAATGTTAGCTGGCTAGTTGTTGCTAACAAATGAAGAGCAATGAGGTGTGCATGCATTTTTCCCATGAACAAATGGAGGCTGGAAAAAAAATCCATCCATCCATTATCTATAGCCGCTTATCCTGTCCTACAGGGTTGCAGGCAAGCTGGAGCCTATCCCAGTTGACTATGGGCGAGAGGCGGGGTACACCCTGGACAAGTCGCCAGGTCAT